>VDFB02332345.1:65193-170759 GCA_007258455.2 Sequoia sempervirens
TGATATTATAATATAATAATATAATATATTTATAAATTTAGGTTTTTTTTTTCTCTAATATATTTATATATCACATTTATTACAATATATTATATATAATATTATTATATTATAATATAATATATTAAAATATAAAGTTAAAGAAAAAAATATATTACACTTAAATTAAAAATTATATGTTAGATTTGTAATAAATATATTTAAACATCTAAAATAAAAATTATATATTAATATAATTATATTTATACATAATATATTATATAATTATATAATTTATAATATTATTATATCAATATTATACTTAAAAGAAAAATATATATTACACTTAAAATAAAAATTATATGTTAGATTTGTAATAAATATATTTAAACATCTAAAATAAAAATTATATATTAATATAATTATATTTATATATAATATATTATATAATTATATATTAATATAATTATATTTATATATAATATATTATATAATTATATATTAATATAATTATATTTATATATAATATATTATATAATTATATATTAATATAATTATATTTATATATTATATATTATATAATTATATAATTTATAATATTATTATATCAATATTATACTAAAAGAAAAAAATATATTACACTTAAAATAAAAATTATATGTTAGATTTGTAATAAATATATTTAAACATCTAAAATAAAAATTATATATTAATATAATTATATTTATATAAAAAAATATTATATATATTTATAACATTATATTTTTAATATATAATATTACAAATTCCATAATATATTTATTAGAATAAACATAATATTCTAATAATATATAATATATAAAAATTATATTAAAATATATAATATAATATATTATATAATTATATAATTTATAATATTATTATATCAATTTATAATTTTTATTTTAGATGTTTTTAAATATAATTTTTATTTTATTTTAACAATCTAACATTTTTTTTTTTCTTTTAGATTCAATTACATGGTTAGGATTAAGATAATTTTTTAATCAAGTTAGGGTTAGATTTTAATCATAATATTAACTCTAAATGAACCCTAGATCTATCATAACCCTAGCTATTGTTAGAGTAAAGGTTTTAATTTAATCATGTTCATTAAATTACCTTTATTCCTCTCTTAAGATTTCTCTTTAGTTTGCATTTTGTGACATTTAATAATTATATTAATTATTAAATGTCTACCTATTAGGGTTTCTTTTAGGGTTGCACAATATCCTTTTATAAGGATTCATCATTGTAATTTATCTCTCTCTCGGATGAATATATTTTACAGCTTTCAGAGCACCCTTGCTTGTTGGTCTCTATCTCTTCTTTCTGTGACAGGTTATTTGCATGCAGGTGATCTTTGGGGTCTGTGAAATTGGCTTTCTCAACTTCTACATGGTATCAGAGCTCCAGACCTGCTGCTTCCTGTTCGATTTCTGAAGAATTTGGAGCTTCGAGGGTTTGATAGGGCTTTCAGAAGTTTTTTGGCTGATTTTGAGTGAATCTATCTTACTCCATTTTTTGGGTGCATTTTGGGCCCAAACGGACCTCACGGTTGGATCCAGAGCAGCCAAAAACCCATATTTTCATATATGGCACGACCAATTTGGCCACTGTTGATCTGGGAGGCAAAAAAAATTTAGCCCCAAGGCCGTACGGCCTGAGGGCTCATTTTTTGAGGTGAAATTTCCACAAAAATCCGAAAAAAATTGAAAAAACATGTTTTTTTTAGATCTGGGCCGGCGCTTGCAGTTTAGAAGGCTCCGCCGCCCGGCGGCCACCGATCCCCAACCGCCACCGACGGTTTCACTGCTGCCGCCGCCACTCCAGGTTCTTTCCACCACCACCAGTGGTGCCTTCCATCAACGCCGCTCAGGTCTCCACCAGCCATAGCCCGGTCTTCACCTGCCGCTGTACCACCACCTTCAGCCCCCGCGGGCTTCGCCAGGGCTACATGCGCAGCCGGCTGCTTAGCCTAGAGCCCCCGCCATTTTTTTCATCCCCCGCCCCTGTCACATCAGCAACCAAGGGCTCCACCACAGCCGCCAGTGCGCCAGCCCCCTGGTCGGTTATGTGCCAGGGGCCAAAGGTCTTAGCCCCTGAGAGCTGTGAAATTTTTTTTACCTTTCAACCTACCTTCACAAAATCGGGCATAAGTCAGGCGTTTGAGCTCGGTTTTTCAAATGGAAATAGGCGTTGGAAAGCTGATTCCGGCACCGATCTGCTGGTGTAGGTGTAATTTTCAGTTTTTTCTATTTTGATGCATTTTTTCTCAGTCAAAGTCAGAATAATTTTTTTGCACTCCCGGAGCCATATCTTTTGCATACGGACTCCATTTTTAGCAAACGAATAGGCGTTGGAAAGGTGTTTCTGTGCTCTTTCCAGATCTGTAATTTATTTTTCCAGAATCTGCCCTAGATACGTTTTATTCAGTTTTTTGTGTTTTCACACATCTATCAATTACTTGGACATTTTGGCACCAGGAAATGATCTGTTTGCGTGGAATGGCTTTATTTGATCTACTTTATCAGTATTGAGGTTAGTCTCAAATTTTTTAATTTGAAGAGTTATCATGGGTTTTTCTACTCACCCTTTAGTTATTTTTCTGGAACGGGGTAATTATGAGTCATGGGCAAAGGGTATACTTACACATTGTAGATGGCTTAATATTTTGCCTTATTTGTATGATCTCATACCTGAACTAGCAACTTCAAAGGGAAAACTAGCTTGGGATATCATTAGAAATCACATAGTAGGAGTTATTTTGTCTAGTGTTGTTTTTGACACTGTGTGGGCTATATCGGGCATTGATTGTCCTCACTCACTTTGGACACATCTTTGGGAGATCTATGGAGACCCAAGTCTTTCTCCATTCCTAGAGGATCCTGCTTCAGATTGTCTTGTACCCATTGCTTGGAGAGATAACACACCTTTTGATCATGATACTTTAAAGGAACTTCAGTATTTAGACACCCTTACATATTCCGATGAATCAAAGGATTGTCTCACAGTTCCTACTCTTCAGAATGAGGTTATACATGCATCAGCATCTCCTGTTGTTCCTGATCAATTTGAAATTTCCACATCTTTGGCTCCTATTGATTCAGCTAAGCAGGACATCATACATCTTTCAGACATGGCTACTTGGGATTCTTATCTTGCAGGCATTTTTTCTTTGTTTGTAGAGTCCTATATTGCAGATCTGGAGGATTATTTTGAGGATTTTTACCTCCTCTTTGTTGACAGCCATATTCCAGCTATTCGCCCACCATCATGTGCATTCAAAGGTTGCAGTTTTTGAGTCTTTCGTTTAGTTTGGATTTGACATCTTTTGTTTCAGTTCAGACAAGGAGATTCTTCAGCATCCTATTATGGCACACATCTTGAGACAGATTGATTCTTCTCTCTTCACGGGGTTTCTTCATCTTCGTCATTTGGATCCATTTCTTCCCAATGTGAGGAATATTATATGCCGCTTCAGGATCTCTTTCTAGATTCTACCTCAGGCATCCATATGTGCGATAGGAGTTTCTTCATTGTGGGGGGGCCTTCTAGTCTCTTTATTTTTCTCCTATAGAGACCATTGTACATGTACTTATATGATAGAAGCTGTCTATGGGGGGTCTTATGTTATCCACCTCCTATCCTTTTGTTATTAGTGCATTTATTTATATCATCTCTTTTTGGAGTAGAGTTTTTCCCATGAGGTTTTCTCTATTTCTCCATTTTACAGAGATTTGGTTGTAATTCAGTACCTGCAGGCCTTGTTGTCGGGACCCAAGTTTACTTTCTTGCATTGTAGTTACCTTTGCTTTCTTGCACATGTTTGTAACTACACTTTTGCTCATCTTAAGGGGGGGTGTTAGAGTAAAGGTTTTAATTTAATCATGTTGATTAAATTACCTTTATTCCTCTCTTAAGATTTCTCTTTAGTTTGCATTTTGTGACATTTAATAATTATATTAATTATTAAATGTCTACCTATTAGGGTTTTTTTTAGGGTTGCACAATATCCTTTTATAAGGATTCATCATTGTAATTTATCTCTCTCTCGGATGAATACATTTTACAGCTTTCAGAGCACCCTTGCTTGTTGGTCTCCATCTCTTCTTTATGTGACAGGTTATTTGCATGCAGGTGATCTTCGGGGTCTGTGAAGTTGGCTTTCTCAACTTCTACATGGTATCAGAGCTCCAGACCTGCTGCTTCCTATTTGATTTCTGAAGAATTTGGAGCTTCGAGGGTTTGATAGGGCTTTCAGAAGTTTTCTGGCTGATTTTGAGTGGATCTAGCTTACTCCATTTTTTGGGTGCATTTTGGGCCCAAACAGACCTCACGGTTGGATCCAGAGCGGCCAAAAACCCATATTTTCATATATGGCACGACCAATTTGGCCATTGTTGATCTGGGAGGCAAAAAAAATTTAGCCCCAAGGCCGTACGGCCTGAGGGCTCATTTTTCGAGGTGAAATTTGCACAAAATCAAAAATTAGAAAAAGCGTGTTTTTAGATCACAGGCAGTAAACGCATTTAGAAGGCTTTCCGTAGCCCGTGACCGCCGGGTCCCCAGCAGCCCGCCGGCCCGGTTTCCGCGGCCTGCCATTTGCTCGGTTCTTTCCACCACCACCGATTTGGTTGCCGCCTTCCATCAGCGCCGCTTGGGTCTTCATGACTACGCCAGCGGTCTTAAGCGCGTTCTTTGCACCATAAGCCTTCCGATTGCGGGTCGCCAGGAACTACATCGCGATAGGCCACTTCGACCGAAAGCCCTACGGTTTTTAGCCCCACCTGATCCACATACGACCAGCAGGGGGCTCCGCCACGAACGCCCGATTGCACCAACCCACAGTTTGGTCAGCATTGAGGGCAAGGTATTAGCCCCAGCAGAGCTATAAAGAATTTTTACCTTTCAACCTACCTTCACGAAATCGGGCATAACTCAGGCATTTTAGCTCAGATTTTTGAATGGAAATAGGCGTTGGAAAGCTGGTTCCGAGCCTGATCTAATTGATGTAGGTCTTTTTCTCCGATTTTTCCGTTTTGTAGTGTTTTTTTCCAGTCAAAGTCAGAACAATTTTTTTGCACTCCGGAACCATATCTTTTGCACTTATGGATACTTTAAACAAATAGGCATTGAAGATGTTCTGATGCTCTTTCGGATCGTAATTTATTTTTCGAATACTTCCCAAGTACTTTTTATTGAGTTTTGTGTTTCACACATCATCCAATTACTTGGACATTTTGGCACCTGGAAATGATCTGTTTGTGTAGGATGAATTTATTTGATCTGCTTTATCAGTATTGAGGTCAGTTAGTCTCAGATTTGTTAATTTGAAGAGTTATCATGGGTTTTTCTACTCACCCTTCAGTTATTTTTCTGGAGCGGGGTAATTATGAGTCATGGGCAAGGGGTATGCTTGTAGATGGCTTAATATTTTTACCTTATTTGTATGATATCATGCGAACCGGCAACCGAGGCTAGCTTGGGATATCATTGAAATCCACATAGTAGGAGTTATTTTGTCTAGATGTTGTTTTTGACCTTTGTGTAGATATATCGGGCATTGATTGTCCTCACTCACTTTGGACACATCTTTGGGAGATCTATGGAGACCCAAGTCTTTCTCCATTCCCAGAGGATCCTACTTCAGATTGTTTTATACCCATTGCTTGGAGAGATAACACACCTTTTGATCATGATACTTTAAAGGAACTTCAATATTTAGACACCCTTACATATTCTGATGAATCAAAGGATTGTCTCATAGTTCCTACTCTTCAGAATGAGATTATACATGCATCAGCATCTCTTGTTGTTCCTGATCAGTTTGAAATTTCCACATCTTTGGCTCCTATTGATTCAGCTAAGCAGGACATCATACATCTTTCAGACATGGCTACTTGGGATTCTTATCTTGCAGGCATTTCGTCTTTGTTTGTAGAGTCCTATATTGCAGATCTAGAGGATTATTTTGAGGATTTTCAGCTCCTCTTTGTTGACAGCCATATTCTAGTTGTTCGCCCACCATCATCTATGCATTCAGAGGTTGTAGTTTTTGAGTCTTCCGTTCAGTTTGGATTTGACATCTTTTGTTTCAGTTCAGACAAGGAGATTCTTCAGCATCCTATTATGGCACACATCTTGAGACAGATTGATTCTTCTCTCTTCACGGGGTTTCTTCATCTTCGTCATTTGGATCCATTTCTTCCCAATGTGAGGAATATTATATGCCGCTTCAGGATCTCTTTCTAGATTCTACCTCAGGCATCCATATGTGCGATAGGAGTTTCTTCATTGTGGGGGGGCCTTCTAGTCTCTTTATTTTTCTCCTATAGAGACCATTGTACATGTACTTATATGATAGAAGCTGTCTATGGGGGGTCTTATGTTATCCACCTCCTATCCTTTTGTTATTAGTGCATTTATTTCTATCATCTCTTTTTGGAGTAGAGTTTTTCCCATGAGGTTTTCTCTATTTCTCCATTTTACAGAGATTTGGTTGTAATTCAGTACCTGCAGGCCTTGTTGTCGGGACCCAAGTTTACTTTCTTGCATTGTAGTTACCTTTGCTTTCTTGCACATGTTTGTAACTACACTTTTGCTCATCTTAAGGGGGGGTGTTAGAGTAAAGGTTTTAATTTAATCATGTTGATTAAATTACCTTTATTCCTCTCTTAAGATTTCTCTTTAGTTTGCATTTTGTGACATTTAATAATTATATTAATTATTAAATGTCTACCTATTAGGGTTTTTTTTAGGGTTGCACAATATCCTTTTATAAGGATTCATCATTGTAATTTATCTCTCTCTCGGATGAATACATTTTACAGCTTTCAGAGCACCCTTGATTGTTGGTCTCCATCTCTTCTTTCTCTGACAGGTTATTTGCATGCAGGTGATCTTCGGGGTCTATGAAGTTGGCTTTCTCAACTTCTACAGCTATAACCTAACCGTAACCCTAACACTAATCCTCATCCTTATACTAGCAGTAATCCTAATACTAACATTAAATCCAACCCTAATTCTAATTCTACATCTAACCCTAACCATAATGCTAATCTTGATTCTAACTCCAACCCTAACACTAACCCTAATTGTAATCCTAATTTTATTTCTATCTCTAACTTTAATCCTAATTCTAACCCTAACCCCAACCCTAACTGTAACCCTAAATAATTTAAAGTCTTACACATTGCATCGTGAATAAAAAAACTAAGAGTAGGAGAGCATAAGAGTTAAAAGGAGCAGTAAATAGGATTAAATCATAGAATAAATTGGATGGAAAAAATAGACTAATTATAAATAGAGAAATGAAAAAACAAAGTGTAGGTTTAAACTTAATTGAAAAAAAATGGCTCACAACCCTTTATAATTTAATGATATATTTTAATTAAACTAATATGTTTCCATTTATAACATGATATACTAATACATTATATTAGTGTGATTAAACTTGCCGAAAAACACACATAGTTAAATCAGATGCACTTTTACACTTGAGTTCAATGCTAAAAATAAAACATTATGAACTTTTAACACTTTGATTAATTAGATCAATGAAATAAAATTTATAAATTTATTAAACATATTTTTGAATAGATATATTTTAGTATATTTAATGATCCATATAAACACAAAACATATAATTACAAACTTATTATTCAAAAATAATTAATGTTAATTTTTCCTATTTTAAAACATGGTGATTACATATATTTTTAGTAGATTAACAGACATTCTCTTTAAAAAATAAATAAAATTCAATTAATATTATAATTAGGTTATTTTGTCACTCTTAAGTTATTTTACTTAAGAGTTATTTTACTTTTTACTTTAGAACTATTTAATGATTATTTGATTTTATTTATATCATAGGTGCCTCCACAAATATATCTCTCGACCTACATTACATATATTTTTTAAATATAGATATGCTTGTATATAAATATATTAGAGAAAAAAAAACCTAAATTTATAAATATATTATATATCACATTTATTACAATATATAAAATATATTTTAAATATATAATTTTACAATATATATTAATATAATTATATTTATATAAAAAATTATTATATATGTTTATTACATTATATTATACTTACAAGAAAAAAACCAAATCTAAAATAAAAATAAAAATTATACAAACGGTTAGTTGTGCACGACTATCAGGGTATGCAGAGGCATGGCATCCGATGCCCCCATGCTATTTTGGGAGCTGGATATCCTTTGGCCCTTTTGCTCAGGCCCAATATAGGGCAAAACAAAAATCATAAATTAAACCTATCGTTCTCTACCCCACATGTGTAAAATGGAAAGATTTTATGTTTAAGTCGTTGTTACCATTTAGCGCTTGCCTACTATCAGTGAATGTTTCTTTACTTGGAGTTTCTATTAACAATATTAATATTCAATACCACGGGCATATATAAAAAAAACATGATGTTAATGACCATATTAATGCGAGAAGGGAATATAATTTATATAATCGTGGATTCGTATTATTTCTTTATAACTACCTATAATATTCAAATTTAATAGTTGAACATAGGTTAAATGAAGAATGATAGTGCTTACCAATCATATTAATAATATATATATATATATATATACAATGATAATCATAAAATTGTTATTGTGTGTTATTAATATATTGACGATGTGATTATATAGTATTGATAATCTCGAGAATATCAAAGTACGAGGTGAATTTATTTGTTAGTGGTGGATAAAGTAATACACTAAGGTAAATCTACTATTATTGATAAGGCCAATAAATCTATAGACAATTAGTTAATAATTTTTTTATTATTGTTTCATTGGTTAAATGAAAATGACATTATTGGGTACGAGCATTAATCAAATGACAAAATTATTGCTAAGGCTAAACTAGAATTTAAATGCTAGTGCTACTATAGACTTAATGATTAAGTGATGTTAATGTCATTAGTAATTTTATTCATTCATTAGATAGAATGATACTCTTTAATTATAAGCATTGGGGAACCATTATTAATATGTCACCCATAAATAAACTAACACAACTTAGAATATACTTACAATTAACTTTTGCATTAACATATAATCACGTAAACATTATTATTGTTATATTAAATAATGTTAAATTGAGGTTAAAATTATAATCTCGTGAGTTTATTAACAACACTAATGCAGTTATTGGCAAATCGGGAGTTAATAATATTAATATTTGATTTAACAACAATAATACTTTGATGTTAGTTCAAAATCAAGCAATGGTATTTGAAACATAGAAAATAGGTTCATCCAAAATGGAACGAGGGAAAATGGGGTTATGAAGGACCTATCTTCCTAGTTTCATTAGGAAATGAGATCCCCACAAATAATTGACTTACAACCCTTAGGAGAATCAACTCTATGGAGGAATCTTCATATTTCCTTTTTGTGTCAGGATGAGGGTCCTAGTCAAACAACACTTTGGGGAGAAAAACTAAAAATAGTAAATCAACACCAAATTGCAATCTAACACTTGGAACAACAAGATTAAGCTCAATACTGACAGAACCAGAAAATAGAAGGTGGATTAGAGAAGGGTAGAAGCATGTGTACCAATCACCAAAAGTACTTTTTTGAAGTTGGTTTGGGACTCATTCGCCCAAGGGAAAATGGTTCCTGAGTTAGGGTTTTTCTACAACTTTTGGGAGCCTCTGCTATAGATCTGAGTCTTCCAATTTGCCTAGGTTTTAGGTTTAGAAAGCCGGAAATAATTTTTGTAAGTGAGCTTTTGTGAGAATTAGAAACTTTGACAACTTTTTGCAACTTTGACAAGTTCTCCCAATTTGATCTTAAAAAGGTCTTCAATATTTCTTCCACCTAAATTTTCAATCACAAATCAAGAGGAAATTTTTGTTTTTGGTGAATGGGGGTTTGCCTTGGTCAAACCCCGTTCTGGAATCAAACCTTGAAATGAATAAAAATATGAAAGAGGGAATGAAGGATGAACAAATCTATGTTACCACTCAACAAACCCTTGGATAATATCTTGAATGAAGGTCTGCAACTTGCATGAAATAGCCTCAATGGATGTGGATCTTGACACTTGAATCTTTGCTTGAAATAATTCTTTGAATGCTTGATAGGATCATGAAACCTACATCACCATATTAGCTCCAAAAACATGCATGATGCAAGAATAATTTGACATGATCCAATTCAATCCTGATTTTTGCAAAAATCTTCAATAAATATGCCTTTGAATGCTCTTGAAAGTGCTCTTGATCATCAAAGTTTCTAAAGGAATGCTTGCATAAAAATTCTTAGGTGAAACATAGTGAAATAACCTTATATTTATAGGTATGTATCCTTAATTTTCTGAAATTCAAACTTCACAAGCCGACATTGAAATATAGATTTTAAAACATTAAAATACTGCCAAAAACATAATTTAAATTTAGGTCCTAGGTCTTAGGGATGACCCATTCTCCCATGGGTGAATGGATCCTAGGTCCCTAAACCTAGAACACATATTACTCAAGGTAAAGTGTTATGTTAAGGTATTAATTATTGTTGGGTTTCCCCTTCAAAAAATATAATTTAATAGGCTTGGAAATGAATTAAAGGGCTTATTAAGGAATAATTAAGCTTAGTTAATTAAAGGAGCCCTAAATAAGTGTGAAAGTGTAAATACATACATTTTACAACAATAAATTAAGGCATAATTAAGTCCAATTTAACTAGGAGGGCCCAAACAAGTGAGAAAATGTAAAGAGACATTTTCCATCACTATGTTTAGCCCCCACTTTAGTGAGAGGATGAGCACAAGCATAAACTCACACTAAGGTAGAAAATCAACATGTGTATGCATCAACAACAAGATACTCAATCATACAACATCAAAGACTTAAAGAAACAGAAGAATAAAAAGGGTAGATCAAGCTTCAACTGTCCAATGCGATGTGGAACATGCCTTAGCTATTTGTCCAAAATAAAAGGGTGGATCAATCCTTAACTTTCCAACACAATGTGGAACACGCCTCAACCATTTGTCCAAAAATGTTCACAAGCGAAACTCTAGTTGTCCACTATGCAAACAACATGCATTCTCACATGGGCTAGTAGAACTTTGGTTATCCACTAGGTGAGCCCCCAAGGGTGGAAAATGAGAGAATCTTATTAGGCTTCGGCCATACCATACCAAAGCTATATCTTTGATAACTCCAGTAATGCACTGCAAAACAAATATAAACCGTGAGATTCATATGGCCTAAAAATTTGTGTTATGCTAAGAACCTATAAAAAAACAAGGCAAGGCTCCACTAGTAAGCAAAGTGTGTTATGCTTGGTGGCCTTCAAAAGTGTTTGAGCTTCACAAGGTTAGAAAGTTGTGTTATGCTAAACACTTATGAACAAAATTCAAATAATATGACATGTTCAAAGGTATTTTTCTTAGTTCATGTAAGGTCTTCAACTCGGGGAACATCGTACCTAATGTCTCCAAGAGAGGACAATTCAAGGATTAAAGATTCACAACTTAGGGAATGCAACACATAGCATCACCACTAAGAGGAAAGTTGTATGCCAATAAAGGTCACACTCCTGAAGGACATCAAACCCAATGACACCACCAAGAATAGGACACATCACATGAAGAAGATTGCACAATGAAATATAGAACATCGCCAAAAAAATTAAAAAATTATAATGCCGATGTATGCCCCTAATTTAAAGAAATTGCTAACACCATTATTGTGAGAAATTACTTTAAAGTAGCCAATATTCAATTCTAACCATAAAGTGGACATGAGAGCTTATTCGGAAATCCCTCTACCAATTCATATGTTTCCAAATGAAGCTACATCATGAAGAGGGGTTTCCCGCAAAATGGAATCCCAAACACATAAGGGATCTATGGATTTGGGATCAGTATGTCTTTGCTACAATGATATTAAGAGCTCGTAAATATCATCATTCTCCAAATACTTGTAGAAATGGAAGAATGAAACATAGAGAGCAAAAACAAACAAAAGATTTAAGGTCAACATGGAAGAGACCTAAATGTCTCAATGCCTTGCATCATCCCCAAAAGGAAAACACAAGACAAGTGAAAAAATAAAAGGTTTACAACATATAGAAGAATGTAGGTACAACTAGAGGAATGCACATGAATAGATGTCAAAGAGAACAGTACGGGGGATCACATTATGCACATGCAATCACACAAAGAACATGAAAATAAAACAAAGCAAAAGACTAGTAAGGCACATGCGAGTCAACCTATAGTAGGTCATCCACATCCCAATCTTGTTTAGTATATGCGAAAGGTGGAAAACTAGCCAAAGGAACAACATCAAGTGCCAAACTAGGACTAGCACCAAGTTAAACACTCTCTTTAGGAAGATCATTATGATTCTTATCATTTAAGTTCATGGAAGAGGAAAACATTAAATTTAACTCACTATGCACTTCCTCATCAATCTTAGTAGTTTCATTATCATCATCCAATTTAATCACAATAGCAATTCTAATGATAATATCCATAGAAGGTTGTTGTTGTTTATGTTTCAACGAAGGTGAAGAATTATCATACTTTGCTTGAGGCAAGTTTGGATTTTGACATTCTATATTGTTATTTTCTTTTGTTTGTATCATACGAGCAATAGCACGATGTCTACACCTACGCTCTCTAGCATTTCGATTTCTCTTCGTTCGGTTTTCAAGTTACAATTATGTGGGAATAGGTTTATCAACCATAGGTTTCTTTTCTTCTTTTAAGGGAGGAACAGAAGGAACCATGGAAGTTTTTTCAACCACTTTCTCCTTAACTTTGTAAACTTTTTTAACTTTAGGA
The DNA here is from genome assembly GCA_007258455.2 of Sequoia sempervirens. NCBI lineage: Eukaryota > Viridiplantae > Streptophyta > Pinopsida > Cupressales > Cupressaceae > Sequoia > Sequoia sempervirens. The sequence continues at coordinate 78,024 of VDFB02332345.1, forward strand.
GGCACAACAGGACTTATTTGATTATCTCGTGATCTCTTTTAGGAAATAGGTAGAGGATTTTTCATAGGTCAGTCTTGTTTACTAGGAAGGGATTTTGGTTCAATCATGGTCTCATCAAGACTAGGAGGCTCAATCATCGGTTCAGGCATGTTGGTAAGGGATAATTTTGCTATATGCTTTGCCTTAAAATTTTGGTAGGATTGGAAAAAGAAGTCCTCATGAGGTCTAATAAGTTCTATAGGCTCCAGCCAAAAGAAATCCAATGAGAAATTCCCATGGGCGGACATAGGATTAAAGCCACTATGATGCACAGAAAATATTTCATTATCAAATGAAAACTTTAAGCATTTATGCACAACTGATGGAATTAAATTCATGCAGTGAAGCCATGGGTAGCCTAACTTCACACGAAACTAATTCGATGTCATGATGATGGTAAATGAGACACTTAATTTTTTCAGTCCAACTTTTAAGGATAGGATTATCAAGCCTATTGTAGGGCAAGAAAAACATTTATGCATTTTGATCCATGCTTTTGGTTTTTTGTATGTATCTATTGATGCCAAAATTTGACAAGCAGCAGCCTTATGGGAAACTCAGTTAATGGGGGGACCAATTGTGCTAAACTGAGTGACCTCCGGGTTTTTTAAGAAGTCGGCTCCTTCTGTAGTTGGGGGGGTTTGGAATGGGAAAAGGAAGCAGATATAAAAAATAAAGATCTAACTAAAGTGATGTGACAAGATGTAGGTGTAGGCACAGTAAATATACCTTTCAGATGGGATTTAAGGGCCCATTCAACAATCTGCATGTCTCAAAATAATAGAAATTGTAGATGAAAACCTAAATAATTATTCAATAACATAAAATAACTCCCATACACTTTTACTGAAAAGAAGAGTCCAATACATGGTCTAAATCAACAAACTTATATTGAAATTATAGAAGTTCTGCAAATAAACTATTCAGTAAAATAATGCCACAGTATAATGTTTTGTCCAATAGCTAAGAAACAAAAAGGCCGAACAACAATGGCACAGTCTAAGAGTCTTTTAATACAATAATAAAAAACAATACAAAAGGCCTGGTGTCTTTCCACTATTTTCTGTGTTTTGAACTGCTTTTCAGAAAGAAGAAGTGGTATATATAGAAAATAATCCCACCACTTGAAAGCTAGTAACAAAAAACATTCCTTCATCACGAGCAATGATGTCCATAGTAATGATTTCCCAAGGCCATTGCAACAGAAAAGATTCTAAGCCATAGAATGTAGTCGCCCTCGAGCCAAATGTATCCCCTACAAATTAAATGATGGCGGTGGTCCCAATGTAGAAGCAGCAAATTCCCATGCAAACATGTGTCACTCACCCACAAAATCAGTTAGGACACGTGGCGATAGGGCGAGACATGTTGTTCATTCTTCCCTCCTTGCGATGAAAACCCCCGCAGAGGAGACACGTGGAGAAGTTTTTGCTACACGCACTAACTGTGGGGTCTGCCAAAAAGTGTACGCAGAATGATGCTACATGGCATGAGGGTGGAGCTTGGTAGAGAAGCAAAGGGAAGAAAGCTTTCAAAGGCCCATGTTGCTGACATGTGGAAGCATGGTGGGGCTCGGTAGAGAAGCAAGGGAAGAAATCCTTGCGAGGAGCGCATAGCAGACACATGGCGATAGCAAGCGAAGCTCTTCAAAAAGGGTCCTAGGGATATTCAAATGTATAGGGCGTGGACCGAACTTATCAAAATATAATCAACCCAAAGGGAGCTTGAGGGATTTCATATCCACAACTTTTGGTGACTACTGGGGGCATTTCGCCTACAGAACGAGGAACCCAAAAAAAAAATTGGTTCAAAGACCAAAGCCTTATTCATTGGGTGATGGAGTCAGAGCTTTGAGAGAGCAGTCTACATAGGTAGATAGTCAGCCTCTGATGACGTCGATATGGTGCATTGATTCTCTTGCACCTCATGCAAATCGATCACTTCTTTGAATGGAATCCTCATGGATATCTTGGTCCCGGACTCAAGTTGAAAGAGCAACTGTGCTATCTAATGAGTGACGCCCTCAATATCTTCAGCAGTAGGGGTTGACTGAAGCTTTGAAAAGTGGATATGTCCTAATGCTTCTCCTTAATCTTCATTGCAATCTACTCCATTGTGACCACTAAATAATTTGAGTGAAACATGGAGGGCAGGCCCATCTGACTCAGTTGGGAGAATTTCACCTGTATGTTGTTCATAGTTTGACCCAGTGTTGCCAAGAAATCGCTAGCATGGAGGATGGCTGCATGGCAACAGATGAATTCTTTTGTTGTCTTGGCAGCTGACCTTTGGTCCTCAATCCCTACGCTCACTAAGTCTTCATTCGGCACCATGTACAACTTATCTAGCAATTTTTCTGCCTTAGGAACCCTCTCCATAATGAACTGTGGGAATTGCTCAATCATTTCACGAACCTCCCTACTCAAACTTACCGCTTCCACCATGAACTGAAGTGTCAGCTAAAGAGTCAGACAGAAGGCCTTGACCTTTTCCCAATATGAAATATACAATTGTTGGGCCACTAAGAGGAGGTCCGACTAGGTAGCAAGGGGTTGGGTAGGATTCTTCAAAAGACCAATTTTTGCATCCTTCGACCCAACATCCTGTGTCAATTCTGCAATCCTTTTGTCCGCAACGGAGAGTTGTTCCTATATATTTCTTAACTCGGCAAGCCATTTTTCTTCAACCTAGCTTCTGGTTGCAGATTCCCTATCTAGGGAGAGCCTTACCTCCTAGATTTCCTTCTCAAAGTGAGCCTGTCAGTCCTAGAAGTTTGTGTCCTTATGCTGCATTCTCTACTCCAATTGAGAGCAGTGATGTTGAAACTCTTCATTCTTTTGTTCCATCTCCTCTTCTACTCACACCAACCAGTCCTATAATTCTTAGTTTTTTTGTTGGAACTCAACGACCAGGTTAGGATCCATGGACTAGAACTTTGCAAGTTCCTCTTGGAGTCTAGCTTGTTCTGCCTATGCTTTCCATGACAAGCGTGCAAATTCAATGTCCCTTGCTTTGTCCTTCATCGGTAGGACATTTATCCTCTCCTTGACATTTTTTAGCTCATCTTCTTTCTTCTTCAGTTGGTGATCAGACTTGAGAAAATTAGTGGTCACCACACATTGGGTCTCCTCCATGAGCTCAACTTTATCTTGCGACCGGGCTACTCGCAGATCGAGTCCCATAGCATAGATAGTGTAATCTTCAAGTAGCATCTCTCCCCGAGGCTCGATGACATTGGGATGCATGGTTGCAAAATGCAATGACTGTTGAGCCTCATTGAAAAGGGTCTACACATGTGGATCTATTGGCTTTTTAGCATCTTTGTCTCTTTGCTTCTTCAGCCTGAGAGCCCGTGCTGCTTTTTTTCTTTCGCCCTCTGACATAAATTTTTCTAGTGATCTAATCAGCTCGCCTGCAAAGGGTGCACCAGTAGGAAGAGCAAAATGGAATGAGAGAATAGTGGTCTCAGGTGATTTCTTCTTCGAAAGAGAGAGTGTTAGTGGGGAGAATGGGGGAATATACCAAGGCCTGGTCTATGAAGTGGTGGAAGGACTCATGGGAAGCGATGGTAGTAGCAGAGATATAACGACTCCACTTGTTGGGAAAGTTGGGTCCGAGCCAATACGGTGGTAGTAAGAGATGTAGAAAAAGCAGATGCGGACCGGCTTCTGATGAAAGGTGGAGCAACCCATGGGGGAGTAAAAGTGAATTTTCTTGCTTGGGAGAATTGGGAGAAACCTCCTGTGACCATTTCAGCAGAAGTAGAGAAGGAAAGCTTGACACTTCAAGTGATGGGTGATGCAGAGACAGCAGGAGAAACCACAGATTGTGAATCAAGAAGAGGGGGAGAGAAAGATACCTAAGTTGAAAATGACTTTGATCCTTGGCTCGCTGCAAGTTCCTATCAACCCTCTCTAGGAGCTGCATTTGTGCATTGCCTTTTGTTGGGTGGGTAATTTCCCACCTCTATGACCTCTGATGGGTGTTGTTGGGATACTCTAGGTCTTTTGCGGCCCAGGTGTGTGTCTATGAGGCTCTCGAACGTGATATATTCACTCATACCTACGAAGTAGTTTTTCTAGGCTACTTCAATGCCTTTCCTTTCTCCTGCGCTTGGTTCTGTTTTACCTCTTTCTCCTTCTCCTTCCCTTTCCCTGTATATTTTCTAGCTTCATCTGGGTCAATATCCTCATCATCACTTGTGTCGATATCATCATGCACTTTGTTCCATAGAGTATCAAATCTTTCATCCTAGTTTGCATCTTGGAACGGAGCATCAGGGCATTAGATCTCTTGACGGTAAATCCAGAAATCTCTAGTATTTTCCTCACTCCACAGCCATGTCTTGACCAATTCATTGCGAAGGGTGGCCCCCATTTGGCACTTCGCATTAAACTTTGTCGAAGGGAAATTTAATTTGAGTCATGTCGGCCTCCCGTACTCCATAGGAATGTGAACCAGGTCCATAAATAGGTCATCTTGTTCTGACAGGGGATTCTGCCACTTTTCCCAGTAAGGCCGGGGGTTGTAAGTCACCTGAAAATTTATGCTTGCTAAGTAATTGTCAAGGTTATATTGCCATTTTTCGCAAATCAATACTAGCCCCAAATGATCCAACTTTTCCTCTAGCAGCTTATGTGTCTGCTTCTTTTCCATAACCACCATTTTGAAGCTTAGTGGGCAAAAGAAAAATCCTTTCTTGTTGGCCTTCCCTCCACAAAATATATAGTCAATAACTGACACTTTTCAGAACATCTCAAGGGACAATACCCTATCTGTGATGCATGATGGGAGCCTGAATGGTTCCTTAGTAAAGCCACACATCCTAATGAATGTGAAATCCTCTCTGAGAAACTAGTCGCATTTAGGAGTGAAACTCTCCATCCACCCTATTTGGTCGGCAGAAAGTAGATAAAGATTGCCATCCTCGCTCAAGTCTTGCAAAATCAAAGTCAAGAAACAATCTGAGAATGCATAATAGTCATATGTTGTAGAAAGGAGGGGAGTCCATATAGAATCTGGCCTTCTTACTCCCTTTTCATCAAAAATAGCTATCATATGTTTTTTAAAGAAGTCAGGGTTCTGATGTAAAAACATATGAGCAAGGAGAGAAGGAAACTTGAACTTATGATGTGTTATGTATTCCTTGATTTGGCTCAGAATTTCCCAGACAATGATTTCCATGAAGTCATACCAAAATAAGGAATGTGTTCTCCTCAACTGAAAACCCAGACCCATTTGAAACTCATGAACGAACTTGTCCTCATCCATGCTGCAAACAAAATCCATCATAGAGAAGGAATCCTACATATCCTATTTAAAAGCAATGTGCACGACTGGAATTTGTGGTCACTTTGGAAAATCTTCCTAAGGTCTTTGGGTTTCCTAGTTATAAAAGTCCAGAGCAAAATCTTTGGTTCTCCAGAAATCGTCACCTTTTTCTAGAGTGAATGATTCCATCTTTTCTACTCTAGAACCCCTTGTAGGGATGCATAGCATGTTCCTGATAGCCTCCATGTTGATGTTAACCCTCAGCTCCTGGCCTTCAATGGCGTCGGTATCTGGGTTGAAATGTTGAATGCCCTCATGAACTAGCTTTAGGCAATAATGCACAAAAGGGGCCATATATTGTGAGAGTCCACAAAACCATTGCTTGTATGCCAATTGACGTTCACTAGTGGCCACTTTCATTCTTTCACAAGTTGCTTCGCTAAGACTCTTAGGGTTAGTTTTGAGGGTGGGATCACAAACGTTGTCCCATTCTTCCTTTATCTAGTTCTGGTCCCTATGCATTTTTTGCTTTTTTGCTCGGCCCGTGTGCGAATTCACTTTGGCTTCTCTGGTATCCTAGGTGAAGCATAAGAGGTATCACTAAAAATATTGGCTATGGGTGTCGCACGCATGGTGTAAAAAAAGCTTTGTGTCACCTATCCTTGTGCTTCCATCTGAGGATTTTGGGCCATTTTAGGGTGTTATGGATTTCTTCAATGCTCAACTTATTGCAATTCACTTGTGTTCTTCATCAATTTTGCACTCAAAACTCTTTGCACTGAATAGCGTGTTCAAGAAGCTTTTCACAATGTTTATTCTTTTGCATGCAACACTTAGCTTTTTCTCGACTTAGAGTGGTAGACAACGGTTGCCTTTATGCATTAAATTCAACACGTACCGTCAGCTCCTTTGCTCATGCAAAATGAATTTATTTCCCTTTTGAAAAGACAAGAATTCATAATGATAGCTAGTAATTATGTCCTACTGTGCGATTTCTTGGGAAATTGAGTTGGCAATTGAAGGCGTATAAACCTTTCACATGCTTGGCAATTAACATCCTAAAAAGAATGATTAAGCCAAAGATGCAATGAGAACTCAAAAATATTTGAGCTCCTCCTTGGAATTTGGAAAATGCTTGCGACATGACACATCAGCAAGTTTGGCAGTGCAAATTACCACCTGGGGCTGCCACCAATTTGTGCTAATTAATTACTTCTTCTTAACTTCACACGAAGCAATTCGTACATGGCCAACACAACTAGGTGGGAAATTTGAGTTGGATCTTGGTGGGATTTTCAAGTTAATACTCGATTAGCATCATGCTTAAGGCATGCAGGTACCTTAGATATTTCTATAAATAGACACAAAGGCAACAACAGAATTGCACTTAGTGATTGGGACGCATTAGCATTTGGTAGTTGGGTAGAATTAGGCATCATGAATACTCCAATTAGGCTCACCAACAACAAGTCTTGGATAGCTTTCTTAGGTGAAGTTTCTACTAGGAGTTTGAAGCGAATGATGAAAAATAATCATTTTTTGGCTATCATAGTAATGAAGTGGGTACTGGGTAGAGACTGTATAGAGTACAAAGACAAGTATAGGGTCAATACTGACATTTTCTCTCACTTTGTTGCGTCCTTGCTTGATATACAAGTCCCTAATCCAATGATCGTATGACTTACGTTGGAAATCTTCTTGAAGCGCTACCTTGGCAGCCTTGGAGAAATTGTGACAAATGCAGTGTATGGCATGGGTTTTCCTATGATGAGCGACCTCCGCAAACACATTGAAGAAGATGCAGTGGTGTCGTGGGTGTCATTCCTGAGTGGATTTCATATTCTTGCGCATGAAGAGCACCGCTAGAGGGTTACTCGCACCTGCCACTTCTTGCTACACTACTACAATGTGGTGTTGTTCTATGGCGTGGAATGGTATACTGATTTCAGGGACCTGGTGTATCCTCCACCACTGGTCGTTGTTACTGTTGATGCCCCTGCTGTTGTTAATGATCTTGTTGTTGAAGTTAATGATCCTGTTGACGAAGTTGTTCTAGATTCCGTTGTTGATGATGCTCCTGATGTCGTTTAAGAATCAACACTTTTTATCTATTTTTTGTATATATGCCTAGAAAAAGGATTTTACCGTATATACCTGAAAAACTACATAGTATATATAGATATACTTTAAAGTATGGCCTTAGAGCCATTTTGGAAGTGTAATATCGAAGTATATGATACCATCTAATGAATATACAACTTTTATTAAATTTTTTGTCTCTTTTGCCTCTTTTTTTCTGCATTATGGTTTTTGTTTCTCTGCTTCTTTAAGTTCCTTTTCAATTTTTTCATATGGGTTCATTTCTATACTTTATGGGTTGCTTTTGGAAAGACCAGCCGAACAAAAGAACACAAAGGAAAATTTACAATAATTACATATTTACACATGCAGAACAACTAATAAAGCTTAATTGAACAATTTGAGGTGGATTCTGTTGACTGGAATCCCCAATGCTTCTTTCTCCATATTTTCTAATTGGAATGCGTTGTGTTGCTTGCATTGAATTATTCTAAGAGGACCTTCCCATAAACTATTGAATTTTTTGTGTTGGCCAGGCTTTGCAGACCTTTCATTGAACTTTAACACTAGGTATCCGCATTTAAGACCTTGGTCTAAGGTTTTCTTGTCAAACCATCTTTTAACCACCTATTGGCGGTTATTCATGGCGGTTAGGGCCTTTTCTCTTTTTTCCTATATTTCCAACAACTCAGGCAACCGGACCTCCATGGCTCCATTTTCTTCAACCTCTAAGGATTTGAGCAACTGTAGTGCAGGAATCTCCATGGAGATGGGCAATAGCGCTTCCTTCTCGTACACCAATTTGTATGGTTAAGTCTTGAGAACTTTCTTAAGGGTTATGCAGTCTACCTAGAGTGTTTCTCGAAGGTTCTTATGCCACTCTTTCTAATGTTCTGACCTAATTCTTTTAATGAGTCAAACTAAATTTTGTTAGTTGACTCAGCCAGACCGTTTCCCTGCAGGTAGTAATTTGAAGACATCTTTAAGAATATGCCATGATTGAGTGCTTATTGGCATACCTCTGATCCCAGGAAATCCTTAGCGTTGTCAAAGATGATGGTGTTTGGTAGGCAAAATCTCATTGCCAATTCCTCGAGAAAGTTCACAATCTTCGCCTCCATCGCATTCTTTAGGGGCATGGCCTCAATCCATTTGGTAAATTAGTCTGTAGCCATGAGGATCCATTTGTGTCCAGCATTGGAGGTAGCATTAATCATCCTAATAAAATCAAGGCCCCATTGCGCAAAGGGTTCATCAACCACTATCGAGTTGAGAGGCATTACTGAGTTCTTTCTTCTTCCAGTGAAGAATTGGCATTCCTTGCAGGCCATAACCAAAGAGAGTGATTCATTCAATAGTGTAGGCTAGAAATATATGACACGCATTATTTTGATAGTGGTGGTTTTTGCAAAGAAATTTCCACCCGCGAGACTACTGTGGAAAGTGTTGATAATTCTCTCCGCCTATTCTATGGTGACACACAGCAGAAGAACACCATTGAAGTTCCTTTTGAAAAGAATCCCTTCAATAAGTGCATATCCGTTGTTCTGCAATCTATAGAATCTTCTCTTCTAAGAAGGAAGGCCCAACAAATATTCTTCGATATGCATGAATCTTTCCCTATCTACTAGCCAGTAGCCTTCAGACTCAGATTCATTTGTTAGAACAAGCTCGGGTTGCTCCTCTTCAACTGCCATTTCTTCGTCATGTGCCAAATACTCGCACAATCCTCTTCCTCAGACGGTCTTTGTGGGCTTTACCTCAATATCATATTCAAGGATCTTAGTGATCCAATTGGTTTTTTTTGGTGATTTCTCCTTCCATGATGTACTCACACACACTAGAATGAGCAACATATACAATCACCTTGTTGCAAGATATGAGGTATCAGAACTTCTTGAGTCCCTTAACAATGGAAAATGCTTTCCTATCGACGAAGTTGTAGTTCATCTCATAATCTTTAAAGGTCCGAGAGTGAGATGCTATCAGATGTTCTCCCTTTCCTTCATCATCCTTTTGGGTCATAATAGTAGCAATGCTTGATTTGCTACTGAACACATACATTATGAAGTCCTTTGATAAGTTTGGATTCACCAGCACAGGAGTTGAAGAAATAATGTCCTTAACCTTTTCATAGGCATCTCTAGCTTCCTTTGTCCATTTGAACAATTGATCCTTCTTGAGCATTAGGGTGATAGGTCTAATTATTCTTGCAAAATCATAAATGAATTTGCTCACAAAATTTACCTTTCCCAAAAAGGATTGAACTCCCTTTTTGTTGACTAGAAGAGGAAGTTCTCAAATTTCCTTCACCCGCTCTGGATTGATTGCAATTCCATCTTTGGACACTACATGTCCCAATAGTTTACTTCAAAAACACATTTTTTCGGGTTTGGGGATATCCTGAACTCTTGGAATTTTTTAAAGACCATTTCAAGGTGATCAAAATGATCATCCTTATGTTTGGAGAATACTGTAAGATCATCCAAGTAGATCAAGATGATTTTATTGATCAATTCCCTGAAAGCAATATCCATTGCCCGTTGGAAGGTGGCTCCCGCATTTGAGAGGCTGAAAGGCATTTTTGCATATGTAAATGTTCCCCACTTGGTAGTGAATGTTTTTTTGTGTTGATCCTCCTCTTGTAACCAGAGAAGCCATCCAGTAGAGAAAAAATCTTTGATCCAACCACTGTTTCTAAGATTGAATCCATAGAAGGCAAGGGGTAGTCGTCCTTCGGGGATGCTCTGTTTAGGTCCCAAAAATCAACACATAGGAGGATGTCTTTGTTCTTCTTTCAGACTAGAACCAGGTTAGATACCCATGTACTGTACTTGATCGAGAAGATGATTCAGGACTGAATTAGCTTTGTCAGCTCTTGCGCCATCAAGGCTTCAATCTTCGGATTTACTGGCCTCTGCTTTTGGCAGACTAGTTTTGCACCTTCCGTCATTTCTATAGTATGTTGGATGATTTCGGGATCGTATCCCTTGAGGTCATCATATGACCAAGCCACTACTCCTTCATATTTCTCATAGAAATGGATGAGTCTTTCTTTATCGTGTTGCAAGACATCTTTTCCAACCTTAAGTTTCCTTCCATCTCCAACCTGAAGATCTACATAGCTGCTTTTGTCCACTACGAACTTCCTCTTGTCATTTCTTGCATCATCACAATCGAATAGGTTTTTGAGAGTGACCAATCCTTTTGGAAGCTTGTTGGACCTTAACTAAATAATTTGTCCTTCATAGGCCTTAGCAATATTCAGTTGGAGTTGCTTAGCGAACTCTCTCAATTGTTTGATGAATGAGGTGATGTGTTCATCACTTTTGAACACTTGCTAGCTTTGATCATTATCTGGGGTTTCCAGTCAGATGATTACTCGTACAAAGTGTACATTATGAATTAAATCGAAAGCAAGATCAAATTGAGATCCGATTGTCACCATGCGATCCGCATTTGCATTTTTCTCTCTGGGCACTGTCTGGATATTGAAGGCTTCAAAGCTTTTAATCAGGTCCTAGACTCTATGTCAATAGGATATCACGCGGACATTCTTAGTTGCGAAAATTCCCTGGACTTGATTTACCACTAGTTTAGAATCTCTAAACACCATTACTTGCTTAATTCCCATCTACTTTGCAAGGCTTAGACGTTGCACTAGGCCTTCATATTCAACTTCATTGTTCGAATAAGCGAACTGGAAGCAGAAGGACTGGAGTGTCTTTTCATTGGATGGGGATGCCAAACATATCCTAGCTCTTACGCCAACTTTGCATCTCACTCCATCAAAGTGCAACATCCATACCTTTGAGGCTTGAAAATTCTTGGATTCCTTTATGACCTTCGGAATCACTTGATCTTCATCATAGATGACATAGGTACCCAATCTAGTAGCATGATAGTTTCCAAAAGGGTCAGTGTCTATATATTCACTCAAGAGGACCTCCTCTAAATCATTATGGTCTCCAGTCACTTTTTCATCCTCTAGTAGCTTGGTACAATACATTTCATCTTTGGTGAAAGAGGTATGAGCAACCTCAAAGTTGATCGTGGCTTCATCTGCTAAATGTTCTGAATGTAGAGGTTTGGATATTATTTTTATTTTAGCTCCATGTTTGGTCTTGAGGATCAAGTGTGACCAGTCCAAAGAAAGATGTCCGCCTATCTTGGAAGTGAATTCCTGAGATAAGAAAAGACCAAACATGGGGGGAACATCTATGATCATGATATCTTGTGGAACTATGATACTAGTGCAAGAGAATAGAGTCAAGGGGAGGTCCTTAATGACACCTACGATTTCAACCTTGTTCCCATCAAGCTGCATAACCCCCTTTTTTAAAGTTTCATAGCTAAGTCCTAAGGCTTCAGCTACTATTTGGGCACAACTATGGTGCTAGCACCAAAGTCAATCATAGAATTATGCAATATTTTTTTACCCACAATAAGAGTTCAGAAAAAGGGCTTTGGTTTCGGCTTATCTCTAACTTCGGTAGAGGTTTCCTCTATACTATTTGTGAGAACTTTGGTTGTGGGTGATGAATTAATGACCTTTCCCTTGAGTGATTGCTCTATTGGCTCAATGATTGCATCTTCAAGTAGGGCCTTCTGCAACAATGATTTCTGCTCTGGAATAGCTAGGATATCCCAAAGAGATACATTAGTAGAGGATTTCTTCAATTGTTCCACCACATTGAATGGTGACGGATTCAAATACGTTTTTTCTTTAGCCTTAGTTATAACAATTTCCCTTCACAACTAAAATTTTTGTGCAACTGTGGAGGTACTAGGAGTCTGGTCAGAGGCACTTTTGGGCTGCGGGATGATTGGTTCGCCCGTAAATCTCCTCTTAGAGAAAATTTTGTAATCAGATTGCACTTGTGGGGATTTTGATGTGCACGCATCATTTGCAAACACCGCCTCTTCTTCTTCCACCATGAGAAGAGTGCGTGGTCAGGAGCTATATCCATTTCTTGCTCCAGGGACATCCCTTGCATTTGGGCGGTGAGTACCACATTTTCCATCTAGGGAGAGGCATATACATAGCCTCTAAGGTCTGACGTCGCACCTTGACTGCGTTGTTCTGCCACCTTTTGTTGTAGGTTGTCACGCGGGCAGTTTAGGGGCATATGTGTGTCACCGCAAGGGAAGCACCAAGGATTGATGTCATCGACGAGATTGTTTTGCCCCACTTTCAACTCTCTACTCGAGCTTGGGTGAGCATTCTGCAGCGGAGTAGGGACTGGCACCATCTGATTAGTTGTTTGAGTCTGTGGATTTGTGCGCGGGCCTCCTTGGAACTGATTTTGTTGGTAGGAAGATCTTCGCCTTGATAATTTTGGTAGGTTGGATTCAAAGGCGTGGACTGGTTCCACTTGATGGTAGTTATTTCATATGAGATGTCCTACAACAACTCCTTGACATCGCTCATCTCATCTTTTGAAGAGTTAGACGTGGAAGCAATGTTCTGTGGCGTGCTTGGATATGTGTACATAGATTGGGGAGGAGCGGTCGTACTGGTAGATGTCATCTCTTGGGAAGGAACTGATATCTCAAGAAATATAGGCATAGTGAGCCGAGGTGGCAACTTCCTAGTGTCTATTAGATTGTTCTCTGCCTTGACAGCAATGTTGTAGGCATCTGGTAGAGTGGTCCCGCCAAGAGACTGGATCATCATCGAGATGTCGACATTGATGGATTTCAAGTAGAACATGAATTCCAACTTGGTTGGCGGGCAGATAATAGCCTAGATCCTCTGCCAAGTCATGTGGAACTGGGCATTGAAGTCAGTCATGGCCTCTTGAGGGGCCCGCTTTATGGTCGCTAGCTAATGGTATAGCGAAGACTGATCTCCATTATTTGAAAATCTCTCGTATAAAGGGTCTTTGAGTTGATCCCGGGTACCGATGGTATTGGCTCCCAAAGTGTGATACCAATCTAATGCTCTACCTTTGAAAGAGGTTTTGAGAAACCTTAGCGCTACATTTTGGTTGGTGACTTTGTGCACTAAACACACGTTCGCCACATCTTGCAGGTGCTCGGATGGTGTTTTTGAGCCTTCCCTGGTGAATTTTGGCACAACTTTTAAAGCAGAGGCTATGATAGGGGCCTAAATGGTGGGTGCTACTAGTGCTATAAGGGGACTTCTAACATCCCATGCCACATAATTTCTATTAGCAATTGGCAACATGGCTGGTGGAGGGATCGAAACATTCACCGGACGGGTTCTAGTTCATACCGTTACTAGTGGTGGCACTAACAGGCCATGGTTATTCGTTGTTTGGGATCTAGTAATAGGTTGATGGCTCATACACCCACTTTGAATGTAGATACATTAAAACAAGTCCCACCAAGAATGCCAGAAAAATAAACTATTAATGCCAAAATTTGACAAGTAGTAGCCTTATGGGAAACTCAGTTAATGGGGGGACCAATTGTGCTAAACTGAGTGACCTCTGGGTTTTTTAAGAAGTCAACTCCTTTTGTAGTTGGGGGGTTTGGAATGGGAAAAGGAAGCAGATATAAAAAATAAAGATCTAACTAAGGCAATGCAGCAAGATGTAGGTGTAGGCATGGTAAATCTACCTTTCATATGGGATTTAAGGGCTCGTTCAGCAATCTACATGTCCCAGAATAACATAAATCATAGATGAAAACTCGAATAATTTATTCAATAACATAAAATAACTCCCATACACTTTTACTGAAAAGAAGAGTCCAATACATGGTCTAAATCAACAAACCTATATTGAAATTATAGATGTTCTTCAAATAAACTATTCAGTATAATAATGGCATAATATAATGTTTTGTCAAATAGCTAAGAAACAGAAAGGCCGAGCAACAATGGCACAGTCTGAGAGTCTTAATACAATAATCAAAAACAATACAAAAGGCCCAGTGTCTTTCCACTATGTTCTATGTGTTCTGAACTACTTTTCGGAAAGAAGAAGCGGTATATATAGAAAATAATCCCACTAATTGAAAGCCAGTAACAGAAAAGATTCCTTCATCATGAGCAATGATGTCCATGGCAATGATTTCCCAAGGCTGTTGCAACAGAAAAAATTTTGAGCCATAGAATGCAATCGCCCTCGAGTTAGATGCATCCCTTGCAAATGATGGCGATGGTCCCAATGTAGAAGCAACAAATTCCCATCCAGACATGTGTCGCTCACCCATGAAGTCAGTTAGGACACGCGGCAATAGGTCAAGGTCTGTTCATTCTTCCCTCCTTGCGATGAAAACCCTCGTGGAGAAGACACATGGAGAAGTTTTCGCTACCAGTGCTAACTGTGGGGTCCTCCAAAAAGTATATGTAGAACGATGCTACGTGGCACGCGGTCGGAGCTTGGTAGATAAGCGAAGGGAAGAAAGCTTTCAAAGGCCCACGCTTTTGACACATGGAAGCATGGAGGGGCTCAATAGGGAAACAAGGGAGGAAATCCTTGCGAGGAGCATGCAATGGACACATGGCGATAGCGGGCAAAGCTCTTCAAAAAGGGGCTTGATGATATTCAAATGCATAGGGCATGGGCCGGACAGCAAAATATAATCAACCTAAAGGGAGCTTGAGAGATTTCATATCCATAGTATCTTAGTAAAGTTCATGCACAAATAGGAATTATGTCATGATCACATTCTCTACACAGACGGGATCAATTAATATCCCATTAGTAGGCTTGTCATTGACTCTTCCAGCTATGTGAACTGTCAAGTGCATTTTTGGTTATGTCATTTTGTGAGAAAGCAATATCAAGGGACATTTTGGTTTCACCCTTACAAGGTTTAGTTTTAATAAATCCAACAAGATCGTCCATTTTATTTTCATCATCGTCTTTTGTATTTTCATCATTCGTGTCCACACTCATCACATCATTCTTTGTTTCACTAGCTTTGAAAAAGGAAATATTGTGATTTGGCATAGGATTGGAAAAAATATTGCAAGTTTTGGTTAGGAGGAGCAACAAACTTGTTGCCTTGATCATTAACACCACCAACTAGAATATGATTAGAATCAATGAGGTCTTGCATAAGATATTTAAGACACTTATAAAATTTTGTATCATTTCCATTTTGATGGTGAAAATGACAATAAGCATTTGGTTTATAGTTTGAAGGTAGAGGCTTAGTAGGATCAGGAGCTCTAATAGGAGGTAAGGAAATCAAATTCTTGTTCAAGAGATGCAACATGGTATTATGAAGGGTATTAGTTAGGGGGTAAATTATCTATTTCTATCCCCAAAGTCATATGGATTTGTTTTCTTTATAGCATCCACTTGGTTATCAACATTTTGAGTTGTTTGAAGAGGATTAAGTTGTAAAAATACCTTATTTTGTTTCTTGAATGGTTGGTAACTACTTTGAGGTATGGATTCAAATTTTTTAGGACGATTAGAGGTAGCTTTTACTTCATGACTACTAACCAAATTTTGATAATCATGAAGGGCATTACACAACTATGTGAAGGATGGGAATTTTAACATTTCAAGTTTGGTTTGGATTTTGTTTTGCAAATTGGAAATAAACATTCTTTTAAGGTCAACATCAAGAATCTTAATGTTTATTTGTGAATAAAGCATTTGATATCATACAATAAAATCAATCACCTTTTCATCATCCTTTTGTTTGTATGTCATTAAATCAGCTAGGGTCATCTTGGGACCCATGTGAGTTTGGAAGTGGTTTTAAAAGGCATCATTAAGTTCATTGAATGAATTTATTGAGTTATTCGATAAAGAGAAAAACCACTCTAAAGAAGTATCCTTCAAGGATCTAGGGAAGAGTTTAGCCAAGAGTTTATCCTCAAAAATGAAGTCACTACATAAGGATATGTATGCGGAAACATGACTAACAGGATCTCCTTTCCCACCATATTTCTCAAACCTAGGAACCTCTATACCTTGTGCTTTTGTGTTCTCAATATCTCCAAGGATAATGGATTGGTTTAATTGATGTATTGTGAAGGTTGGCCATTGTTGTTTTGGTTTAGTGTTGGGATTTGTTGTTGAAGGGATGAGACATTTTGCAAAAAATTGTTAAGGATTGGATCCTTGTTGGTATTGTGAGATGGAGGTGAATAAGGTGGAGTTGTGTATGTATGCGGAGGGCAAGTGTATTGTAAGTTTGTGAGGGGAGATGGATGAAGAGATATGAGATTTGAATGCACAAAGCTAGAGGGATTCCTAGTGGAAACACCTAAGGAAGTATTGGCATTGCTAGTAGGTTGGATGGTTGTAGTAACATGAGTACAAGTGTATGTAGGAATAGAGGTAAGGGTTTTGGAAGAGCTTGAGAAAAGAATTTTGGATGTTGAGAGCTTTGTTAATGAAATCAATGATTATGTTCTCTATATTCAGGACATTGATAAATTGGTTCAACAAACCAAAACTAGCATGGAAAATCTCCTTAAAATTAGTTAGTGTTCCATCAAGAATAGTGTGGAAACATTGAAAATTCTCATTAAAAGATTAAGGGAATTAAGAGAAGAGTAGATGGTTGGTGGGAATTTGAGCAAGCTGAGGGAGGTGTTAGTCAAAGAAAAAGGTAAAATTGTGGTGGAAGTTGATAAGGGTCCTAGTGCTCGCACTCAAGGAAAAAAGAAGAAGACCTTCAAAGAGGAAAAGGATGAACTACTTACCCTAGTCAATAAACACTATGACCAGGATTGGAGGTGGCAGATACTCTCAAGAACATGAAATATTCTATTGTGTAGTTTCTTTTTTGCTTTGTTGTTGTCTATTTTGTTGCTTTTGGTTAGCTATGGTTTTGCTATTGGTTGGATGTTCCTCTACTTAATGTAGCAGTGTTTTTAAAACTTGGGGTCTCAGGTCCCTTATAGGAACTTGTTTTTCCTATTAATCAAAAATAATTATAAATTCATAATATGATTATTAATACTTCTTTTTTTCTTTACTACAAAAATCAACCAATTGCTATCTATTTTTTAAAACTTGGAGATAAACATTTTGACTAGGCCTATGAATCGATGAGGTCACAAAGTACCTCATCTCCAACATGAACACTCAACAATAATACTCTGACAAAAAATTTAACCTTAATGACAAGAACCACAACACCACGATTTAAACATCAAATTATACCACTACTAACAAAAAAATCAACCAATTATTATTTGTATATTCATCCTTAATTATTTTTAAATCTTCAATTCTTCACAATTTTTTAACTACTTATTTTATTATAATCTCCTTTGTTCAATTTAAAAAAAAAAAATACATTGAATCTCACTAGCAAACATCACATGTTAGTGTGATACTAGATGACAATAATGTGCAAGCCAAATATTCCATGTTTTTTTAAGCAACGAAAACCACCACCGCTTATTCCTCACCAAATTATTCTCGCATATTTGCCACAATATGATTCCAAAAATATATTTTTTCAATCACCCATTTGCCAATTATTAGGCAAAATGCATTATTTGACAATATATATGGTTAGCTAAGGGGTTGTCAAGGAGATTTTTATTCGCCTAACAAAGTATTTTATTACTTATTTCATTAGTTCTTTGTATAATTCAATTTTCTTGCTCATTTCATTAATTGTTTTATTATATCTTTGTCGAATTCAATTTTCTTACTTCTATGAACTAATTTTCTCATTGCATACCCATACCAATTCTCATTTTCTTTTGGGACTTCTATAATTTTTGTGTTAGTTTAGTTTTAGTTTTATTTACATATATTGTATTTGTAATTTTTAAAAATATGTTTATTTTATTATTAATTCATGAGTTTATTTTTAATTTTGAGATTTATGTTTTCTTATTTTAAGTGAAATATAAGTGTTTTAGGATCAAACTAAAATAGTTTAGGAGTAATCTTAAAATTTGAAATTCAAAATCTCAAGTTTCTTCTCTTTTCTATTAATTGTCAGAAACTAACTAATGCATGTTTATGAACTTATTTTTATGTATTAGTATTTAAAGATATTTAATATACAATTAGTTCATATGACTGATCAAGGTGAAAATCATTATAAGAACATTTTGATTTGGAGATTATAAAGAACATATTCACATCAAAATCAAAGTTTCCATCAAGGTCGTCTACATGCTTAAGAATGTTTCATTGAATATTCACCCAAGCTCATGAAATGATTCCATCCATGTGCTCAACACAGGAGAAATTGGCCATATGAGTCTTACAACTTACCCAAAATAATTTCTAATTATTGTTGTCCTTATACACATTCAATTATTAAATATTATCATAAATCAAGTTGTAAAAGTTTTTTATTTGCTAGGTCAAATTTGTGCATGAAAAGATAGACTTGCACTACTTACAATACACATGCATTGTTAGGATTGACTCCAAGCCACTCAAGATTGTCTCACATGGAATTCCAAATCTATTATAATTTTGAAATAGTGGCAATATCAAAAACATCATTATATGAGCATTAGCAGTCAAATTTTGCACAACATCAATATTAAATATTCACTATTTTTGTAAAAGACAAGTACCATATCCATTTTATATTTGATTCTTAAAAATAATATTTAAATTTACCAACACAATTCTAAATAATTTTAATTAATTGTATTAATTACATGTATTTCATCAACCTAGATTAATTATGGTTATGTACTTTTACCCTTACAATTTTCATCCCCTTGAAAAACATTATTGTAAGAGAATAAAGTTATATTTACAAAAATGTATGTCATTAAATAAATACACACAAGTCAAGCATAAATTAACCTAGATTAATTGAAGCAACTAATAGTGATTAATGTGTAATGTATTCTTTGAAATTAAATGGGAAGAATTGGGTACTTAGTTTTTTGGATTTGATTGTGTAAGAATTTTTGCATCAATGTTTCATTTTTTATTTCATTTTATTTTATTTATTTATTTTATTTTATTTTATATATTTCTCCTTGAACTCTTTGCTTTCATCTTGATGATGGATCACGGAGTGCGATCCAAAACGTTGATGCAAAAATTCTCACACAATCGAATCCAAAAATCATTGTAAAAGAGCAATATGGATTGTGGAAACTTGATAATCATTAATTATTAGAGTTGAACTTGGTAATAGCCTAATTAATTAATTATTATGATTAGTTTTACACTAGCATACTTTAGATTACTTAGGTCATGTGTTCTTTGACTCAATTCATAGGATTAGGACACACATCATGTTCTAATTTAACCCTCACTTAACACTTCATCTCGAGTTTCTTTATCCTTATTATAAGGACTTATCATTGTATATTGTATTACTTAAGTTATTGTTAGATAAATATAATTATCACTTTCAAAGCAATTCAATTGTGTTTTCTCTCTTTTATGATATATGTTTTAGTTGCAGGTGATTTATGGGAGCTATGGGTTCAAAAACCAACTCCAACATGGTATAAGATCACTAGATCTACGATTCCCTATCATTTTTCTGTGAGATTCAACCTTGAGCATTTAAAAAGTATATCCTAGAGAAAAATGGACCTCACCATTGCATCTAGAGTGTCTAAAAACCCTAAGATATTTTGTCTAAATGTTGAAATTGGTGCCAAAAAGGAACATCATTTTCTCTTCTAGAAAAATGTATAGAAAAATTTATATGACTATACAAATTTATACTATCATACAATCCATATGTCACCATACAACCTTTTTTCAAAATTTCATCCAATTCATACCACTTCTACACAAAAATATGATGCTCTATATTATAGGTTAGTGGAAAAAATTTATGGTGGCATAAAAAATAGAATTGACTTTTATATACTTTTCCAACAAGTTTTTTATTAGTGACCTCTTTCTAGATGATAATGGCTCATGAGTTTCATTTTGGTGGAACCATGGTGACATTGAACCCAACCCCTAGTCACAATCAAAGGGAGCCTAAATCATTAGGTGGGAAAAACCACCAAATTCTCTATCTATCCATCACTAGATCCTACTTTGCTACCAATATGCCACAACCACTTTGCTAGGTCACTACCTATCAATCATGTAGTTTGTGCCCATCTTAGTTACTAGTCAAGTTCTACTCAATTGTTTCCCCTACAAGTAATGATGTTAGGTCACAATGGGGCCACCACTGGTTATCTATCATAGTACCACTAACTCTAGTTTATATGCCCTAAAGTAGTTATTTTTCCTTGTAGCATAACTTGGGCATACAAAGTAAAAAAATAGAAAACAAGACATCATCAAAAATATAGTTTCAAGAACTTTCTAGTGGTGTTCCAGTAATTCATCTATATTTTATTATTGATGAGATTTATTACCTACCAAATTTAGATCCACCTATTTTCGCTTTCAAGCTTATAAATTTTGACTTGGATCTCTATTTTTCAATATTATTACAATATTGGAAAGCTAGTTTAGTGCTCTATAAAATTCTTACTTAGTTTAGTGCCTATTAGTTAACATCATAAGATAATTTTTCCCTTATAGTTTAATTTTTGAAAAAATTACAATAAAGAATAACAAAATTTTGAATATGGATTTATTTTCTTGTATAATGAGTGGCATATTGTTGTTTCTCTTTTCAATTTCCATATTTTTAACCAAAAAAATGGATTAAAACCACATTAATCCACTCAGCCCATACAATTACTATGGGGGGAAATAAATCGAGACAAATCAAACAAATAGGGGCTATATCAAGTAACCATGAATACAAAACTTGAACTAACAATAAATACAAAAAGAAGAAAGTTGTATAAAAATGTGATAAATCCTATGGATCATTATGAATTTCTATGTCACATGATATCCTTTTTGCATTGAGTCTTGCACTATACCCTATCATATTTGGAATCATTCAAATACCTTGTTTTAGAAGAAGGATATATCATAAGGTTTTCAATTGGAGAATGAATTTATTGGTTTTCAATCCTATAGGTTTTGACAACATCCAAGACTTATTCACAAAAATCAAATCTCTCAAATTGTAGTTGACATAATTTTTTATTAAGAATCAAGACATCCAATTGATTGTTTTCATCCTTGCCAAGATTTGTCATTATTATTCTATTTTTATTTTTAAATTTTATGCTATTAGAGATGCTCTTGATATTACAATCATGACGCCTTCATTTGATCATTTTTCATAACTCATAAGGAATAGGAAAAGTTGGTATAGATGGGAACATTAAAGTCTTCTAAACCATTAGCTTTTATAGCAAATCAAAGCACAAAAAATTGAAAGGATTCAAATATAAAATGAAAAAAAAAATTAAAAAATGAGGATTTCAAGAACAATGAGAAAGAAAAGGAATCACATTCATAGGATATTTGTGATTCCTCTTCCTCTTCTAAGAAGGAATTATCTAAGGAGATATCAAAGTGTGTATAGTACAAAAATCAAGGACGTGATGAGCATCATTGTTATGCAAAATAGATTGATGGATTGAAGCACCTTATTCAAAAGAACAATATTTATTTTCCTTCATCTATGTCATATGTTGTATCATTTCCTTTAGCATCGTCGTCATCTACATATTCAGGTTAGCTAGAATGAGAAATAAAATAGACAAGATGAAATTAAATGCACTCTTTACATCTATTAGTCTTCAATTAGGATGATGATTCTTTATTTAGGAGCCTAACATTGCATGGCTTCATCATATTTTATGTTCTCTTCAATTGATACTTACACTTTACCACACATGCTAATCATAAAAAGACACATATATTGTTGAAAATGAAGGTCATATTGTAGCTTAAAACTTGTAAAACTATGAGACTATAGATCTAATTAAGTGTTCTTTGTCACAATTCTTTGTGTATGATTAATCTGTTTAGATCAATTTTACCAATTATAGAAAGAGACAGAAGATTATAGAAGAATGAGACAAGGAGATAGAAGTGACACAACATATACATGGAGAAACCCTTTCGGGAAAAAATTCCACCAGAATCAATAGTTCTTGTATTATTTAACCTTAGAACAAGATTACAATAATACTGTATCAATCCTTGATTGATATGCTTCCTTGCCTTCAACAATACTTCTTCACAACATGCAATAAACTCTCATGGAACTCTCATACACTTGCTGCAATTAATAGACGATAATATGAGCATATAAACTCATAAGAGTTGTTCAATAAAAGAGCATAAAGCTCCTCTCAAAAATCTATGCCTAGATTGGGCAAGTAGAGTTCCACAATGTAATCTAAAGTCAAACCAAAGTCTTCCTCAATTTAGGCACCCCAAACTGAACACTTAACTAAAATTTGGTCAAGAAGATATCATGCAAACTTCACCTCAAATTTGGTGCCCAAGAATGGGCCCACTTGACCGAGCCTTGTAAATATCTTCTCATGCAAAAGACCTATTAACTGAAAGATGCCAACTTGGGCACCCAAGGTGGACCCAAGTCAATCTTAGTTAACTAAAACATATCTCTCCACCAATTCATGCAAACATTATGCATGATTGATCATCCCCACTTAACTGAAAGTATCCACCTGTTATATGTCATGAAACTTAATTCATTAGTCATGCAACTCAAGTCAACTAGCATTCAACTCAAAATAACTACATGCAACTAAAGATAACTGAACCATAACTGAATTGATACTAAACTAATACTGAACTGATAGTGCCACTCCACTCATGTAAATATCAATTCCTAATTTTTAGGATCAAAACATGCATTACTGAAGTGTTATCAATCCTCCAAATAGTTTACTAAAGCAAGGTGGGTTCCACCTTCCATGTGGGCACCCCATGTGCTCCTATCTTGTAGGAGCTCTTCTTAGACATCCCCACATGTTCCTATCATTTAGGAATAATCACAAATTTCAATTTACATGTTCATTTCATTCGAATTTAATCTCTTTTCAATCCTAGTGTTGGGGAACACTTTCTAGGGACTTAGGAGATACATGAAATATGTTTAGGATTGCAATTAAATGGCATCCTATTCCCAACATTCTCCCACTTGACATTATACATTGCAATTATTCTAAACAAGGAATCATTAATTCCTACACCAAGAGAACTTATCTGTAGGAACTAGTTTCGTAAGATAATTTGCACCATTGATCAAAGTGTCAACTTTCTCAATCAATACCTTCCCACTCTCAACCATTTTTCGCACAAATTGATACTGAACATCAACATGCTTAGTATGAGTATGATACATAGGATTTTTGGCTAAACAAATAGCACTTTGACTATCACATTCAATTCTAATTTTCTTGCAATTAAAACCAATACCTTTCCCAAGTCTCTGTAACCAAACTGCCTCTTTAGAGGCATGTGTAGCAGCCATGTACTCTACTTCTATGGTGGAAAAATGAACCGTGGGATGCCTCTTACTCATCCAACTAACTGCAGCTCCAAAAAAAGTAAACACATAGCCACTTGTTGACCTTCGACTTTCTAGGTCTCCTACCCAATTTGAATCAACAAAACCCTATATGTCCAATGATTTGTGCATAATATCAATATCATTAGCACCATGATAAACCAAATAGTAATCAAAAGTACCTCGTAAATGGTTAAACACCCTCTTAACACAAGTCCAATGTTCTTTACCAGGGTTAGACATAAATCTACTTAGAACTCCCATTGCTTGGGCTATATTTGGTCTTGTACAGACCATTGCATACATCAAACTACCAATTGCACTAGCATATGGAATTTCAAACATTTCCTCATGATAAAAATCAGATTTAGGACCCGTGTCTAAACTTAACTTTGTGCCAACTGGTAAAGGGATATTAATTGGTTTACTATCATGCATGTTAAACTGTTTCAAAATAGTATCAACATAGTTGCTTTGACTTAAGCAAAGCTTTCTATTACCTCTATCTTTGTTGATCTTCATACCAAGGATATATTTTACAGCCCCTAGACCTTTCATCTCAAATGTGCTAGAGAGTTGTGCTTTCAATTCTTTGATCATTACCTTGTTGTTACCAATAAACAACATGTCATCAACATACAAGATAATAATTAAAATTTGATCATCAATAAATTTTATGTAAAAACAATGATCTTCCTCACTCCTAACATAACCAATTTTCAATGCAAAAGCATCAAACTTCTGGTACCACATTCTAGGTGACTATTTCAATCCATATAAAGATCTCTTTAACCTGCAAACCAATAATTATTTTCCTTTTACAACAAAACCATCAGGTTGCCTGATATAAATCTCCTCATCAAGATCCTCGTGTAAGAAAGTAGTTTTCACATCCATTTGCTCTATATCAAAATCATAAGCAGCAACAATAGAAAAAAAAGAATCTAATAGAAGTGAATTTAGCAATCCCTCTCTTTGGGAGTAGCCCTTGGCTACTAATCTAGCCTTGTACCTTTCGAGATTACCATCTGCTCCAATTTTATTTTTAAAGATCCATTTACAACCAGTGGCCTTTCTTCCTTTGGGAAAACTCTCAAGATCCCATGTGTCACAAGTATCTAAGGAAACCATTTCCTCATGCATAGCTTGTGACCAAAGCTTGTTCTCATATGAAGAAAAAGCTTCCTTGTAAGATCTAGGTTCATCATTAGTACTCATCAAAGAAAATATACAATGGAAACCAGGTGGGCTATACCTTTCAACGGGATTTTGTTGCCTTGTGGATCTTCTCAAAGAAGGTTCTTCTTGTTCTTCAATATGCTCATCATGAGCATCTATCTCAGAACTCTATGAACTCTCCTCATCCAATCCATCCAATTGTTCTTCAACATGTGCATATTCATGCTTCTCATTATTTGTCTCAAAATGAACTATTCGAGAAGTATCCTTCTCCTTTGGTTGTTCTTCTCCTGTATAAGATCTAAATTCCCTAAAAATCACATCTCTAGATAAAGTAATTTTTTGGGTTAGAGGATTCCAAATCTCGTAACCTTTTACATTTTCACCATAACCTATGAATATGCATTTTTGTGCTTTTGGATCCAACTTAGACCCCTTTTCTTCAGGCACATGAATAAAATCCTCACAACCAAAGATCCTTAAATGTGCAACACTAGGTTTCCTACCTAACCACATTTCATAAGGGGTTTTATCTTCAATATATGAACTAGGAGATCTATTGATTAAATAGCAACAAGTACTTATGTCCTCGGCCCAAAGGCACCAATCTAGCTTAGCACTACTTAAGATACTCCTAGCTCTTTCCCTTAAGGTTTGGTTCATCCTTTCTGCTACTCCATTTCGTTGAGGTGTATATGGATTAGTTTTCTATCTCACAATTCCTGCATGCTTACAATATTCATCAAATTACTTAGAACAATATTCACCACCATTATCTGATCTCAACACTTTTATCTTATGATCTGATTGTTTCTCAACTAAAGCCTTAAATTCTTTAAATTTATTGAACACATCTTTTTTTGTTATGCATAAAATAGATCCAAGTGTATCTTGAGACATCATCAATAAATGTGACATAATATCTATATTTTCCAATAGAGCCAATATCCCCAAGACCCATAACATCTAAATGAATAATCTCTAATAATCCTTTAGCTTTATTTGTTCCATTGGGAAATGAAGATCTAGATTGGTTTCCAAACACACAATGCTCACAAAAATCATTTTTTCCAATATTATAATTAGGAATACCATCAACCAATTTCTTATTAAGAATGGTCCTAAGACCTTTTTCACCAATGTGACCCAATCTATGGTGCCACAACATACATGTATTTTCAACTTTAGTTACATTGGCTGATTTATTCAAATTGGAGGTATCAAGCTTAAACAAAGTCCCAATCTAAGATCCTTTAGCAACCACCATATTCCCTTTCACCCATCTGCAACCACCTTTGTCAAATGTCGCATGCATTCCAAAATCATTGAACTTAGATACAAAAATTAGATTTCTAGCAAGTCCTAGAATATGTAAAACATCATTAAGGGCCTTAACCCTACCATCATTGAAACACAACTTTACCTCTCCTTTTCCCACAATCTTTGTTGTGCTATTATCTCCAAGAAGACATTCCCTCGATCATATTTAGTATACTTAGTGAACCACTCCTTGTTTGGAGTCATATGATAGGAGCAACCTGAATCAATAAGCCAAGAGTCATCATTAATAGTATTAGATGTAATGATCAATGCATCATTACTGTCATCCTAGGATTTCTCTGTAGAAGCATCATAACTCTTTTTATTGTTCTTACAATCATTCTTTATATGTCTCGGTTTCCCACAGTTCCAACACTTTACCTTACTCTTACCAAGGGTTTTAGACCATCCTTTGGACTTACCCTTTCCTTTCTTGTCTCCCTTAGGTTCCTTTTCCTTAGGCCTACCTCTTACAAACAAGGCATCTTGGGATCCTGTTTTAGACTTCCTCCTCATTTCCTCTAATAAGAGAGTAGGAATTATATTGTCCATCTTAGGATCTACACCACTACCACTGATAGCAACAATTAGATTTTCCCAAGACTCTGGTAAAGAACAAAGTAACAAAATGCATTTATCTTCATCTTCTAGCTTTACATCTACAAATGCTAATTGAATTAGAAACAAATTAAAAGCATTTAAATGATGTGCAACAGAATCACCATCTTTCATCTTTAAATAATACAACTATCTTTTCATATACAACTTATTACTAAGACTTTTGGTTTGATAGATATCACCTATCCTCTTCCATAATTTATGTGGTAGTTTCAACTAAAACATTCAAGAGAACAACATCAACAAGACATAATCTACCGTCCCTCTTGCATTCTTATCAAGCTTATCCCAATCCTCATCTAACATCCTTGTAGATGGCTTTGTCTCATTACAAATAGCTAACCACTGATCTCTCTCTTCAAGGAGATCCTCCATTTTTAGTTTCCACATCTCATAATTAGATCCATTGAATCTTTCAATATCTAGACGAGAAGTAGAACTCATTGTAACACACTTCTTTTACAAATCCGCAATAACACAATAGCAAAAGCTCCCACTACAGCCAAAAAACCTTCAAACTTTTAAGAGAAAGGCGTCCCAAACCCTAACCAACCATGGCTCTGATACCAAATGTTAAAAATGAAGGTAATACTGTAGCTTAAAACTTGTAAAACTATGAGACTATAGATCTAATTAAATGTTCTTTGTAACAATTATTTGTGTATGATTAATCTATTTAGATCAATTTTACCAATTATATAAAGAGACAAAATATTATAGAAGAATGAGACAAGGAGATAGAAGTGACACAACATATGCGTGGAGAAACCCTTTCGAGAAAAAACTCCACTAGAATCAATAGTGCTTGTATTATTTAACCTTAGAACAATATTACAATAATATTGCATCAATCCTTGATTGATATGCTTCCTTGCCTTCAACAATCCTTCTTCACAACCTGCAATAAACTCTCATAGAACTTGCATACACTTGTTGCAATTAATAGATAATAATATGAGCATATAAACTCATAAGAGTTGTTCAATACAAGAGCATAAAGCTCCTCTCAAAAATCTACGCCTAGATTGGGCAAGTAGAGTTCCACAATGTAATCTAAAGTCAAACCAAAGTCTTCCTCAAATTAGGTGCCCCAAACTGAACACTTAACTAAACTTTGGTTAAGAAGATATCATGCAAACTTCACCTCAAAGTTGGCACCCAAGAATGGGCCCACTTGATTGAGCCTTGTAAATATCTTCTCATGCAAAAGGTGTTAACTGAAAGATGGCAACTTGGGTGCCCAAGGTGGACCCATGTCAATCTTAGTTAACTGAAACATATCTCTCCACCAATTCATGGAAACATTATTCATGATTGATCATCCCCACTTAACTGAAAGTATCCACCTGTTATCTATCATGCAACTAAATTCATTAGTCATGCAACTCAAGTCAACTCAATTCAACTAGCATTCAAATCAAAATAACTACATGCAACTGAAGATAACTAAACCATAACTAAACTAAACTAAACTAAACTAAATTGAACTAAATTGAACTAAACTGAATTGAAATGATCTGATACTAAACTGATACTGAACTAATAGTGCCACTCCACTCATGTAAATATCAATCCCTAATTTTTAGGATCAAAACATGCATTACTAAAGTGTTATCGATCCTCCAAATAGTTAACTGAAGCAAGGTTGGTTCCACCTTCCATGTGGGCGCCCCATGTGCTCCTATCTTGTAGGAGCTCTTCTTGGACGTCCCCACATGTTCCTATCATTTAGGAATAATCACAAATGTTAATTTACATGTTCATTTCATTTGAATTTAACCTCTTTATAATCCTATTTTTGGGAAACACTTTCCAAGGGCTTAGGAGATACATGAAATATGTTTAGGATTGCAATAAAATGACATCCTATTCCCAACATATATGAGTGTTTTTTAGAAATGATGAGGGTCACACAATCTACTAAAGGGGGGGGGGTGAATCAGTAGATCCAAAAATTTACAAAAATTCTGGAAACCTTCACAACTACTTTATATATTTTCAACATGAAGAGCACTAAACCATACAATCTAGTAAGTAAAGAAATTAAAGCACACCACAAGATAACACATAACACCAAATTTTACATGGAAACCCAAGATGGGAAAAACCACGGTAAGAAGCTCTCACAAGTAGGAATATATTAAGTGAATTTTATAATGAGATGTAGGCACCAAGCTAGATCAAAGACACCAATCCCCAAAATATTCAGTAGGCACCAACCTATAGGAGGCACCTGTTGACAGTGGCATGTAGTTTTTCATTGATGTCAAAGGTTGATGGAGTATGATGTTATGTTGAGATGCCAAGGGTGTTTGGTACTTTTTCATGTCAAAGGTTTGATGTCACAAATGATAAAAGGTTTGTTAATCAGGACATTCCATTCATTACATAGTTCATGATGTAGTTCATTTATTGATGCAAAAGTTGGTACTAAAATTGATGATGGTGGAAGAGGTTCTTGTCAACATTATGACACAACTTTTCAAGATGATTTATGCACAATTTCATTAGGTTTTGATTCATTTTTGTTGGTGCACAAATGGTTTATATTGGTGTTGATGCACAAGTGCTATTTGTTCTTCATTGTCAACTTTATGATAGGATAGTTTCTTTACAATACAGATTATTGGTGAGTTGATGAGTATTTTGCATCGCAGAGCATCAATGGTACTTGTCATAAGTTGGTAACCAAAGGTTCAAAGGTTCAAAATCTTGAACATATCAATGCTTATATCAATGGCATAACATTTAGCATCAAGAGTATGTGTTAATCAGCAAAGTTCATCAGGTGCAAGTTTAGTTGGTTGATCAAGGGCCACAATATTTAGCATTAAGGGTTTGACATGGTTTAGGGTAGAATGTTTGATTTTAAAACCCTAAATAATAGTCTTTGTGCAAAGTGTATATTAAATTTTCCTTGTGATATAATTGGAAGTTGACTTATACTCACTGGTTAAAAGTCACTTAAGTGACTTATTAAGGGTTGCAATTACATTAATGACTGGACCCTACTCTTGGATGATACTGAGTAAATAGGTTGCAATCTCATATTCCATTTCTTATATAAAGATCAAGGGTTAAGATTTAATTTGTACAATGGTGGGTTTTGAAGATCTAACAGTCACATGGTTCAGTTTTGGCTTGTAATTATGTGAATATGAACATATTAGTGTTTACTTTGATGGTGCCAAAAGTTGAAGTTTATCATTCATGTTTTTGAAAAGCTTTTTGAGATTCTAACGTGGTGAGTGGAATAGATAGAAGAGCACAGTGAAAGTTTTTGACACTAAGTTCTTCTATGGAAAAGTGTGTGATATCAGTATGTTTGTAGTTTTAGACTTCATGAAGAAATATTAAAATCTACATTACCTTGTTGAGTGGTTTTTGATGGTAGTATTATCTCTATATGAGTATATTGAAGATCTTGATAATGAGTGGTTGTTAGAATAATGCATAGATAGAGAGGCTTGAACAATAGAATGAAAAGTGCTTGAAGATCATATTATCCATGAAATGTGTCTTTTCTGTGCATAAAATTAGAATGCTATGGGTGAGATACACGAGAGTAGAGCTCTAATTTTAAGAAGGAATAGTGAGATGCAAGGGAGCAGAGTTCTAGTTTGAATGAAAAACAGTGTGTGTGTAAGTGCTTTGATTTTGTAAATGTCAAAGTGTGTTTTCTAGAGTTGTGTCCTTCATAACAGAAGATATATTTGTGATAAATTTCCTTTTATGTCATCTATTTGTTTTGCAAAGAATGGATATGGTCCAATAAATTCTTCTTTGTTTCATTGCAATTCAAAGAAGGTGTAGTCAAGATGAGAGCAAGGAATTGAAGAAAATATTTTATTATTCATTATTCATATCTATCAACCTTTTGTATTTGGTGTGTTGAGGAGAGTCTTGTGAAGTTGTTTTTGTTTATATTTACAAAAAGGTGTGTGGATTTTGAATGTGAAACAAAAAAGAGGAGAGGTGGGTTTGAGATTATGATTTCGAATCGGTATGGTAATATGGGTGAATAAGGGAGATGAATTTTATTATAGGGATAGAGCAGTGTTTTGTATGGAAATAGAGTAACCCTCTGAGACTTGTTTATTCCTTCTGAAGTGTTTTGTGTTTTCCATTGATTCTTGATGATTGTTAGTGAGGCATATTGTAGACAGTGAGGCGTACAACTTGTAACTTGTAAGGTTTTGACCAGTGAGGTCTAATGGAGCTTATGTTTAGAGTGGTTTTTCACCCTTTCAGGGTTTTCCACTCATAAACCTGGTGTTGTGTCTTCTCTTTCTAGTTTCTTATATTGTGCTTGATTGGATATATTTGTTCAAGTATTACATTCAAATTTGCATGTTATTATGACTCCCTTCACATTATGTAACTATAATATTTGAAGTGCTTCAATGAGTTGCTTTGCATAAGTCAAGTGTGTTAAAGATTGATATTTGATTTGTAATTAGACCACAGATTACCCCCACCCCCCCCCCGCCTCTTAGTGGTCCATTACTCCAACAACACCAATCCCCACCGAAATAAAGACACCAATCCTCATCAGAACAATACAATAGGTAGAACACCAATCCTATCACAACATAAATAATGACATATTTGAAATATAAATCTAACCAATAGAAACACTAATATTGGCACTCACTCTTTTCTTCACGAAGCAATTATACATCCCACTACAGTACTTTCACTATAATCATCAATACAATTGGTGCATACACACACTTGTACTTCACATAGTTACATTACAATGCATCTAAACATTTAAAATATATACGTGACATTACATTAACACTCTTCTATGTTGTCCAAGGATCTACACCAACCTAGACAACATAGGGTGGACCTAAATTCAAATTACATGTAACATGCAATACATCAATCCAAACTTGCCACCAAAATAACATGACGCCTTGCACCACCATGGGAACCTTAAACAAGTCCTATCCTCACTCCACACACTTGATTTGAATTATGCATGCTTGTAGCCATTACCACACATGCCTCAAACTTTAAATAGCTTGATTAACCTTTTGTTACTTCAAACTCCTTGCACACTGAGCCACGCCACCATAAACTCAAGAAACTGATAGAACTAGTGTAGGCACACTCTCCTTCCAAACTGTAGAGCATCACTACATATCTAAAAGAAATGCCACCCATATTAATTAATCTCTACCCAAAATCTATCCTTCTAAACAACCACACTCATGCTGACTACATACCCAACATGGTACAATAAGTTTATTAACTATCTAAAGGTATTCACACCACTATTGTCATGATACAAGATATGATAGATTAGATAGCCTACACAACAAGCTTCTAGAGCCTTGAGACAATTGATGATATTTGTACTCCTACAATATTCTTCATTTTGACAACATTCACATATGATAACCTTGAGCCCCTTTGATAACCACTATCAATATCAATGACTTGTTGACATTATTTTGACATCAACGAAAACATATGCTCAAAAATCTCCCCCTTTGTCATTGATGGAAAACAACAAAATGTTAGGCCAACAAAGCACTCTTGATGAATAATTTTGAATTATTCATGTGTTGTAGAATTTACTCCCCTTGTGAAATATGTGACATTAAAGGATAGAAATAAATTTATTCTTTTTGAGAAATTCAACATTCACTCTCTCCTTAATTTAGCATTTCCTCAATTCAAGATGGTTATTCTTTTTGAGCAATTATGCATTTTATTCACTCTCTACCCCTTTGACATCAATGGAAAAGGATCAACATCCTTTCTCCCCCTAACTGGTACATTGCAACATCTAGAACCCTATTTCTAGATAGACTCTCCCTGATTCCATGCAACACTACTTCTAAAAAAAATTGCAAGAGCACCAACCCTTCTTGCAGTAGGGAGACCAAGCTCTCCCTCATCCTTTACTTTCCACTTGAATCAAGAGGAGGGAGTAACAACTCCCAACTTCTATCAAAGAAACTCAAATGTCTTCTTAGGAAGTGGTTTTGTGAATATATTTGCAACTTGCTCCTTTGTATCCACATATTTCAATCTAACGTCTTTCTCTGCAACCTTCTCTCTCAAGAAATGATACTTGATTGTGATTTGTTTTTTTCTTGAGTGCATCATTGGATTATTTGAAATTTTTATTGTGCTTGTGTTATCACAAAGAATAGTGATAGGACCTTCAAACTTAACCTTCATTTCCTTCAAGTTATACTTCATCTGAAGCCCCTGAGTACAACATGATGTTGCAATAATGTATTCCACTTCTATTGTGGATGACGAAACTGATTCATACTTCTTACTCAACCAGGACACCAAACCATCTCCAAGGAAGAATGCACCACCATTTGTTCTCTTTCGATCATCCACACTGCCTACCCAATTTGCATCTGTGTATGTAGTAAGAGTAAAAACTTTACTCTTTGGATACCAAAGACCAAATTCCTTAGTAGCCTTCAAATACCTAAATATCCTCTTCACCGCATTTACATGAGTCTCTTTAGGTGCTTCCTAAAATATGGCTAGTACATAGTTTGATCTACTAGAGCATAAACATCATCCTTGCTCAACATACACCTGGTAACCATGGGTGTTGCAATAGATTTGCAGTCTTCCATTGCAAATTTTCTTAACATCTCCTTAATGTATTTGTCCTATGAAATAAAAATCCCTTTGTCTGATTGAACAATCTACAATCCCAAGAAGTAA
The DNA here is from genome assembly GCA_007258455.2 of Sequoia sempervirens. NCBI lineage: Eukaryota > Viridiplantae > Streptophyta > Pinopsida > Cupressales > Cupressaceae > Sequoia > Sequoia sempervirens. Next base: position 111,534 of record VDFB02332345.1, read on the forward strand.
GACAATTATCCTAACATAGACATCTCAAATTTATTTTGCATTTCCTTCTAGCATTTTTTGCATATTTCTTCACTGCTACCTCCAAAAATGATGTCATCAACATACACCACAACTATCAACATTTGTTCTCCTTTTATTTTAATGTATAAATTACTATCCACACAACCTCTTTGGAAACCTTACAGCTGCAAGTATCCATCCAACCTTGAATACCAAGATCTAGGAACTTGTTTGAGACCATACAAGGCCTTCTTCAATCTACAAACATAATTTGGATTGTTAGTACATTGAAATCCTTCCAGTTCTTCAATAAATAATTCTTCTTCAAGTTGTCCATTCAAGAAAGCTAACTTCACATCCATCTAATACACATTGAAATTCTTGAATGCTAAGAGAGCTAAGAATATCTCGATTGCCTCCAGTCTATCCACCATAGAAAATGTTTCCTCAAAGTCTACACCTTCAACTTGAGCATACCTTTTTCACACAAGTATTGCTTTGTTCCAAATTACTTCACCTTCTTCATTTAGCTTATTTTTGAAAACCCACTTTGTTCCAATCACATTCTTGTCTTTAGGCCTTGGGACAAGTTCCCAAGTTTCATTCTTCATAATCTGATTCATCTCTTCCTCCATTGGTTCTATCCATCCTTGTTCTTTTCTTGCTTATGTATATGTCTTAGGTTCAATCTTTGATAGTAAAGAAAAATGTACTTGTTCTCTAAATCTTTTCAACTTCTTCTAGGTAAGGACCCCATTATCTTTATCACTTATGATCTGATATGTAGAGTGATTTTTTTTAACATACTTAGTTGGAGTCTTTGTAACCACTTCTTTTGGAACTTCAATAATACTATGAATTGATCCATCATCTTCTTCTTCCTTTGGAATAGTAGTATCCTGAATAGTTTCATCAACCCTTACATTTGCACTTTCAATTACCCTCTTCAGTCTTTTGTTATAGCATCTGTAAGATTTGCTTCTTAAAGAGGAACCAAGAAAAGTGCCTTCATCTGATCTTGAATCAAACTTACCCAAATTCTCTTCATCTCTCTTGATATAGCACTTGCTTCCAAATAATTTTAGATTCCTTACTAATGTCGGTCTTCCTTTCCATAGCTCATATGGATTCTTCTCTATCTCGTACATGGTCTGAAATCTATTCAGAATATATGCAGTTATTTGTGTAGCTTCTCTCTAGTGCATATCCAGTAGATTTTCTTGATGTAGTATAGACCTTGCAATCTCTTGTATAGTCTGGTTCTTTCTTTCTATAACTCCATTTTGTTGTAGAGTCCTAGGAGCAGAAAACTACCTCTGAATTCCACGCTCTTCACAAAATTTGTCATACTTCTCAATTGTAAACTCTTTGCCTTGATCTGATCTCAAGACCTTAATTATCCTTCCAGTCTCATTCTCCACCAAAGCCTTAAATGATTTGAACTTCTCAAGAGCTTCTGATTTCTATTTTAGATATGTAATCCAAGTCATATTAGTATAATCATCAATCAACATCATAAAATACATGTCTCCTTGTGGAATCTTAGTCCTCATTGGTTTGCATAGATCTATATGTACCAAATCCAATGGATTTGATGTGGAATACTCCTTAATAGGATAATTTCTTCTTGTTTTCTTCCCTTCATGACATGGCTTACAACTAATTGATTGACGCTTCTTGATTCTTAGCATATCCCGAACTAGCCCTTTTGAACTAATCTTGAAAATATTTCAAAATTCATGTGTGCTAACCTTCTATGTCAAAACCAACTTTCATCCTTATGTGCAATGAGACAACTCTTTCCATTCAACTCACTAAGATGATAGATATCACTATCTGTCCTATTTCTTTCTACAATTATCTCACTGGTACTTGATTTTTTTCTTTCACAACCATCAACACTAAAGGATAACTGATATCCATTATCACACATCTAAATGACACTTAAAAATTTATGTTTTAAACCTTCAAAATACAAATCATAATGTGTCTTTTTTTTACCACCATCAAGACTTAAGGTACCCTTACCAGATATTTTAGCAATTAATTTTTTTCAAGGGTAATTGAACCACCTTTAAATTCCTTGAAATTCCTAAACTTAATTTTATCTCTAGTCATGTGACTAGAGCAACCACTATCAATAATCCACAAGTTCTTCTCCTTTTGAGCATGCAATGTTGTTTGAGCAATCAGATACTTCTTAGACTTCTTCTCTTCAAGAACCTTTTTCTAGACCTTCTTTAGAACATCACTTCTTTCTTTTTTTGGTAATGAGGAACTCACAAAATTGCTTTTGTAGTTCTTTGCAATATGTCCAAAATTATTGCATTTGAAATAAATAACATTAAAATTGAACAGAGGTGCAAATTCATTATTACTGAAAAAATCATTTCTTCTTACCAGAATTTTTCTTCAATCCACAACCTTGTGTTCATGCTCATTACAATTAAAAACAAAAAAAAAACTTGACCTCGTATTATGAAATTGTCTTTCAGATCTCTTCCTTTTGTTCTGCACTTGAACAAATCCATCATTCTAAGTCATATTGCCATCACTTGTCATTTTCCTTTCTGATTTTGAGTTTCTAGAACTTGTCAGCTCCGGACTAGCCTTAGTAGTCTTCTCTGACTATTTTTTCACCTTTTTATTTTGATCATCAAAACCTACTCTGGTTTTGTCATGTGAAGCTTTCTAACCTTCCAATAATTGATCTATAGTTCTAGTACTCTTACTGAACTTCAACTGTAACTATTGATTTTCCTTCTCAAGCTCCTTTTTGGCTACAACAATTTTTTCCTCAAGATTTTCATAGTCTTATTCTGGTAGGTCCACAAAGGTCTTTATGCACAAACTCCAAAGGACTAGTAGTAGATTGTTCTTTTACTTTGAAACTCTTTCTAGCTTGCTTCCCAATCTGACATTCCTTGTAGACAACATTGATAAGCTTTGTAATCTTTGGCACCTGTCTCTCACAACTTGAGTTGAATTGATCCTTACTATGATATCAAAATTGATGTGACACATTCTTTTATGCCATAGGCAACTTTCATTAATTTGAGTTATAAATCACATACCGTTAGAACCCTTGAGTTGATAAACATTTCCATTTGTTCTTCTTCTTGTAGTAACTAGAGTTTCAGAGCCTTTTTTGATCTCACAACCATCATCTTGAAACAAAATGTTATATCGCTACACATCTATCCTACACTCAAAATGTTATTTCGGAGACCCTTAACATAAAAAACATCATCTATATTATGCTTGCCATCAAAATTGATAACCTTTTCCGCATATCTTAGCAGATGTATCATCACCGAACTTAACAAGACCTTCTTCAAATTTCTCAAGTTCAAAAAACTTACTCTTATCACCAGTCATGTGATTTGAGCATCCACTATCAATGATCTATTTATTCTTCTCCTCTATAGCATGAAAAGTAGTCATCATTTATACTTCAATATTATGACTTGTTTCTAGAGCACTTTCATTCATACATCTCTCAGGGTTAGCAAAATTAGTTCCATCATTTAGAGCCATGAAAAATCATTCATTATCCTAATCATTAAGGTAATCAAATTCATCATCAGATATACTGGCATTTTCTTTAACATAATAACTTCTCTTAACTGATTTACCTTTGTTCTCCTTATATTTATCTTTTGAAGCTTTGACAGCACATCTTGGATCATAATGACCAATCTTTCCATAGTTGAAATATTTTAAAGGTAACTTACCTTGTATTTTCTAGTGCCCTTTTTCAATCTCCTTACAAAGTTTGCTTCTACATCATCAACACCACCCAGATCCGATTCTTCATTCTTTTCAACTTTTCCAACTTTAAAAGCAGTTTCATTCTTTAAATCACTTGGACCAAACTCTCTCAATTCAAAAGTAGTTAAAGCACCAAACAACTGATCTCTAGAGTACATATTTAAATTTTGAACTTCTTCAATAGAAAAAACTTTATGACTATAAGACTTAGGTAGAGTTCTTAGTACCTTCTTTACCACCTCATCTTCTTCAAGTTTTCCACCAAGACCTCTGATGGAATTGACAAATTTATCCACTTTATGCATGTAGCTTGTAATATCTTCATCCTATAACATCTGTAGGGTTTCAAATTTGATCTTTAGGTTCTACATCTTAGCTTTCTTGATTTTTTCATTTCCTTCATAGATACTTTCCAACTTCTTCCAACTAGCAGATTTGAGATTCATAACTTTCACAAGTTCAGTATTAGAAAGACCACTCAAGAGAGCATAAATTTCTTTCCAATTTTTCTCATAGGCCTTGATCTCATCATCAATGCTCAAACCATTTGTAGGCACAGTATATCCAGATTCAACAGACTTCCAAACTCCAAATCCTAGTGAAACAAGGAAACCTTCCATCATGGTTTTCCAAAATGCATAATCTGATCCATCAAACAAAGGATCCTCCTTCTTGTGCACCATCCCAAATCTAACTCAAGTGATTAAGCTTTCTTCCAAGGAACCTTTCTCTAATACAAATTTTTGAATGCACAAGACAGTTGAGAGGGGGAGTGAATTAGTTGTTCATTAAAATATCAAACCCTCATTAATATTTAGATCCACATTAACCTTATTAGCCTTTAATCTATTAGATTGATTTAACATGTGAGAAAATAATATAAACTAAAAACACAACACCATACATAGCAAAACACCAGAATTAGGTTCTTAAATTCCTTAAACTGACTGAACACTTCTGATTTACTTTTCAAAAAATAAACAAATGCTCTTCTTGAATAATCATCAATGAACGATACGTAATACCTTGACTTAGACAAAGAAGGAACATTCACAGGACCAAAAACATCATAATGAATGTAATCAAGTAAATTGGAAGACTTGTGAGGACTGGAGTAAAATGAAACACGGTGTTGTTTACCATATATACAATGTTCACAAAACTCAAATTTGAGGTTACAATCTTCAAGCCCCTCAACCAGGTTTTTATTCTTCAAGTTTTTTAAACCTTTCTCTCCTATGTGGCCTAGCCTATGATGCCAAAGCATAGTCTTTTCTGCTAGAAGTTTAAGTTCCATAGAGTTTACACTATCAGGAACTTTTTCCTCTTTTTCTCCATGAGTAGCTTTTTGTGACTTGGCAGAGACACTATTGCATTGCACAGCATGTGCATCAAGCTTATACAAGGTACCAATAGGAGCACCTCTTGCTAGCACCATAGAGCCTCTAGTCATCTTGTAGCCATTTCTAGAGAACGTGACACTCCAATATCATTCAGCATACTAAAAGAAAGTAGATTTTGAGCCAGACGTGGTATATGCATTACATCATTGATCCCTTCACTCTTCCATCAGGGAATTGAATTATGACTCTTCCACGGCCAACTATTTCCAAAGATGAATCACTTGCCAAATACACCTTTCCACCATCATATTTTTCATACTTTGTGAACCAGTCTCTATGAGATGTCATGTGGAAAGATGCTCCAAAATCAATCAGCCAGACATCATCTGATACCTACGTAGCCAAGGCTGCAATGAAGGTGTTTGCATCACTCTGAGAAGAATCATTGTCGGAAGAATTCTTCTTCTTCTTTTTCTCCTCTTTGCAATCCTTTCGGACATGACCAGGTTGCCCACAATTCTAGCACTTCACCTTGGACTTCTTGCTAGGAGACTTTGATCTCCCCTCTGATTTGGATTTGGACTTCTTGTCCTTCTTCTTTCCTTTTTCTTTCGACTTCTAAAACAAGAGCCTCCTTCGCCATTTTAATATTTCCTTCTCATCTCTTCGATAACAGAAGAAGCAAATAACATCTTCCATCTTAAAAGTGGATGTCGATCCAATAGCCATCACTGTGTGATCCCAAGAATCGCAAAGAACATAATAACAACAATATACAACGATCTTCTTCATCAATCTTCACACCCACAAAATGTTAACGGTAATTAGCATGTTGAAAGCATTCAAATGATTAGCAAATGATCCTCCCTCCTACATTCTCAAAGAGTAAACTTCTTCCTCAAGAACAATTTATTCACCAAGGACTTGCCCTAATAATATTTCCAGCTTTCCACAAGGAAGATGCTTCTTTCTTCATGAACATTCAAAGAACAGAGTATGCTAAACATAGCCTTATCGTTTCCTTTGATTTTCTATCCTTAAGGTCCCAATCCTTTTGTTTATGCCTCAGAGGGCTTCGTACAACAATCCAAAGACCATGATCAACCAACAGATCTTCCATTTTAAGTTTCCACAACTCCAAACCTGTCCATTGGCTTTACAATTTCAATCTTTCCCCGACGTGCTTGCCATCTTAACTCAAATTCAATTACCAAACTCCTACAAGAGACTCAATCAATAGGAAATTGGATACAAAACCCAACGCATCTAATAAGGATAAATACAACCTGCCGGCTCATACCACTTGTAAGGAAAGCTAAGGTGCGGTATTAACTCCTAACGCCAAAACTCGTGGAAGAATGCAGAGGTGACTTTAAATTTTCAATTACAATCCAATTAAGATACACTTGAAAGAAATAATAGAAACAAAGAAATTAACATACGCAGATGAACACTTGATTTACATGGGAAAACCCTTACGGGAGAAAAACCCACCACACTAAGAAAAAACCCCTTTGTATTACAGTAATGAGATTACATACAGAGTACAGGCTTCACTCTCTGATGTCAATTTACAATAGCATAATCCTTGATCAACCTTGTATAGAAAATTCAAGTTACAATGCTCTTAGAATTGAATTCACACTGATTACTCAAAATGTTCACCGAACTGTTCATCCCACTGATCGTCCAACCAAACATCATCAACGATCTCTGAGTATATCCATGTCATCCCTGGTCTGTTGAACTTCCTCACAGAAATGGCCATAACAGTTCAACTTCTAGTGGTTCCCATTTTGCTCCCTGATTGGTCAAAGACACACCACGTAGGATAGTCTTTCAATTGGTCAAAGTATTTAAACTATGTTCGCATGTCGGTGAGACACTAACCGTGTCTCCCCAATGCCACAAGACCTAATTGTCGTTATCGCCAAGAGACATCACCTTTAGCAAGAGGTTACACCGAACGCAAACCCATATTGTGAAGCTCTATCGCCAAGAGTTCTCCTATCGCCAAGAGTCTCATAGATCTTTAAGTCATACTGATATCCATCGAGCAAAACTGTCGGTGAGACAAGTCATATTGCCAAGACTTCATACTGACAATCCCACATGTAGCGCTATTGGAAGGACTACCACTTTCGGTGAGACATCATACCAAGCTCATAACAGTCGGTGAGACTGCCGCTTTTGCCAAGAGATCATACTGATGTTCAAAAGTCACATCAACACCAGTATTCCCATCGGCGAGACTTACACTGTCGCTGATATGTTATACCGAAGCATCCATGTTACTCCGATGACTCCAAGTGTATAACCATTCGGTGAGACATCTCTTGTCAGTAAGACCTCATACAGAATGTTCATATCTTTCCTCGATAACTTTTGTCGCCACAAGTCTCTCCGACAACCACTATGAACCACAGTCAGCGAGAGTTCTTATCGGGCAGAGGGAGATCACAACGACAAGAAATGTCACAGTGATAGATCCGGTTGGTAAGACAACAACAAGGTCTCGGTGACCTGAGCATTCCACAAGGTTGCACAATTGCTAGTCGACCAGACAATGAGGATGTCACACCGACTTGGCTCTTTCAAAGGTTTTAGCCTGTGAGATTGAGGCACACTATTCCAACAGTTGCTAGGCTTTTCAAGCATAAGCAAGGTTATGACCATCAATTTTGTAATACATAATTAGTTAATAATGCAATGTATTAGCAATATAAGCAGTATTAGGTGGGTGGGTAGTAAATATAGGTTGCAAGAATGATGGCCATTTTGTGTGTTGGCACCATTTTGGGGAAATATGCAAAAACTCACATCCACTCTAAACATATTTTGTAACCAAAATTTCAAAATTTAATATACGGGTGTGACCCTGTAGTGTCACATTAACCTATCAAATATATATATATATATATATATATATATATATATATATATATATATATATATATATATATATTCTAATATATATACTATATTAATAACAATTAAATTTAATCTTTACGTTTGAAATTAGAAAGCAAAACTGAACAAAAACTAAATAAATAAATAACGATGCTCTGTCGTCTCTCGTCTATGTTTGGTGGGTCCCTCTATATATGATTTATCTATGTTATGTATGTACGATTCCTTTGACATGCATTTTTATAAGAAGAATAGTCGTGTCACTTCATCCATACCCACACATTCACACATACATACCCATACATACCCACATGACATCTTTATTTTTATGCCCTTCTATTAAATCAAGCCTTCATGCTAGCTCATAAATATAATTATTTAAGGTTTTACTCATTACAATAGTAGATTGATTCCTTTTTATTATTAAGAGAAAACCCTAAACATTAACATTGGTGACTCTTATATTTATCATTATTGCCATAAAATATAATTAAAAACTTTAAAACTACATTATATGAAATGAGAATTTTGTGTTTATATAATTATAATGATGATCTATGTTTTAATTATAATATGTTTCAAACATTTATATCTTGATATGTAAAACCTCCTTTTTATATTTTTAGGAGTCTATGTGATTATTTAATATGTATTCTTTTTATTAAAAGAATGAAATAATTTTGTTTTAGTTAGAAATTATTATATGTTTTAATTTTAATTTAATAAAAAAAAATATTTTTTGTAGAGTTTTATGTCAAATTTGATTTGTTTTTAATTTGATATAGGAGTGTGAATCAAAACTAGTACATTTTCAATACATTTTAGTTGAGTGTGAAAGATTGAGGGGTATTTATTTTGTCAAAGTTATCTAGAACATGATATGGACATCATTTCTTATTTATTATAGTTCTAAAAAATTTGAATATTGGTGTATGACATAATCAAAGAACATACCATCACCATCATTGATTATGCTCAACCAATTGAACTATAGTTCTTCAAAATTGAATAAACACAAAATTATAAACAATTAATTACATAAAATAAAACAACAAAATAAAAATTATAGGAGCACCACCTACAAAAAAATATCTTAGTCAATAGACTTTTGGCATATTGGTGAAGTTGAATGGATTTGAATGAGCTCACAAGGGATCAAGCACTTACTAAGTGCAAGGCCCCAACATCATAAGGGATGAGATCAAGATTGTGCCCAAGGTGATTGTGGCATAATGGATACCCCTCAATTTTTGGCTCTAAACCAAAAATAGTTTAGTCTAAGACTTGCAAAAAAGAAGAAAAATCTCTTAAACTTTGATGTACCTACTAAAGAGATTAACTGACCTGGAGTACAAAACATCTTATTAAAAGGCAATTTCTTTTTGAAAAGTATATAATGATTTATATTTTACTCCTTTTTATCGAGAGTATGAGTCTAAGTTGCATGAATAACATTCTTTTATTTAAGAGTTAAAGATTGAGGGGTGTCCATTCCACCAAATTTACCTAAAGCACAATCCAAATCACATCTTTCTTCTTTTTTGGCAAAGGATTGTATATCATCCACAAACAACTTTTAGCTATGCAATACCCGAGCAGAGCCGCCTTTGGGTTGAAACCTCTTTGACTAAGAGCCAAGGATTGCGGATATCCATTATATCAAATTCGCCCGAGACACGATCCTGACCTCATCCCTTATGGTGTCGAAGCATGATCCTAACCTCATCTTTTATTATGTCAAGATCTTGCACTCAACAAAACTTGTTCCCTAATGAACTCGTTAAAAACTATCAGATCCTCAAAAAAAAAAAAAAAATTCTTAAATGAATAAGACAATGTATACTCAACCATATTCTAACCCTAGTAAACTATATCCTAACCCCACCATAAAGAAGTCATGAAACAAGTAAAGAGCAACATAAACCAAGCACGGCTCAAGTTCCTGAAAATGGGCATACAAATTCATTTTGTCCCCCACCCATGGCTTACAATGTGGATATTCCCCTTCGAGGCAAACATTATAAATAATGTAGAACAACCACAACTACAACCTGCACCTTTATTCCTTTGCCCAAAAGGAATTCCCTCCCTTACCAACTAATTCCAATATTAAAAAGAGGACACCTGCCCAATCATTAGGCAAACCACGCCCAATCACTTCCCACATCATTAAAACTAAATATGAATTACATATATAAATGATAAAACAAATATTAAGTATATACAACAAATATATAATGGTGGAAGTGGGTCCCACCCATGTGCACTGCTTCCGCCGCTAAAACGCCCGCCAGCTCACACCTCACATGCACCCGCTCTAACTTCTCTCCACATACGGACAAATCTTTGTGTATGTCTCCCACTATCCAAACGATACGATTCTTCTGCTTACTTGGCGGCGCCGAACTTTTCTTCCTTCCTTCCAGATTTAGCGATACCTCTGTTTACAGCTGTTTGTCCATGGTGGGCCCTGCCTAGGGAGAATTACATGGACTTCAATCACTCTGGGCCCACATTAGGATTAATTAATGGTATACCTAATATTCCTTATCTCGTGCTATTGATCTTTATTTTTTTCATTTAACTTATATGATTATATAAAGTTTGAACGGTGTAGAGTGTTGTTTGGTTTATTGATGAGGGTGAATGAATTCTTTTAAAAATTTATTAGGAATTTGTTTTTTATTAAAGGTAGGGTTCACATTGTAAGTAATTAGAAGAATTTTTTTCGGAGATTTGGTGAAATGATTTTTTTAAAGTTTTGGTTTTTAGTTGAAGGAGGTCAATTATGGACATTCTTTTCAATTGTTGGTTCTTGGCTCAAGGAGGTCAATTAGAAGTATCCTTTGGTCACTGTCTCTTAGTTGGAAGAGAGACTAAAATGTTTATTGACTCTTAATTGAAAGGTAAGGTTCACATTGTAAGTAATGAGATAGGATTTTTTTTTTGGAGATTATGTGATATGGATTTATTTTTTATTTTTGGTTTTTAGTTAAAGGAGGTCAATTATGGATATTGAAATGAAAACTCTTCAATTGTTGGTTCTTGGCTCAAGGAGGTCAATTAGGAGTATCCCTTGGTCATTGTCTCTTAGTTGGAAGAGATTGACTATGGAATACTCTTCAATTATTGACTCTTAATTAAAAGAGATTAGTTATTTATGTACCTAAACTACTAAATTATTATGTAAAATGTTTATCCTCTCAAAAAAATAGGGGGCCACTTAGGCTAACCAAACATTGATTTTGATCCTTTCATAAGTCAATTCAAATATGAGCTATCTTTGTTTGATCTTATGTTCTTTATTTTGACCTTATATTTTTCAAAATCATTGCTCTATCTCCTAATTACTACATGTGTTGCCTTCAAGTTATTTATGTACCTAAACTACTAAATTATTATGTAAAATGTTTATCCTCTCAAAAAAATAGGTGGCCACTTAGGCTAATCAAGCATTGGTTTTGATCCTTTCATAAGTCAATTCAAATTTGAGCTATCTTTGCTTGATCTTATGTTCTTTATTTTGGCCTTATACTACCTGGTGTTACCTTTCATAAGTCAATCATTGCTCTATCTCCTAATTACTACCTGGTGTTACCTTCAACTTATAATAGGCATCTCTTTATATAGATGAATGTAGAATCTTATGTGTCAATGTAGTACTGCTCCAAGAGGTTAGTGTTTGTTGTTACCTAAATATTTTGCATGTTGAAGACATAGTAAATAACATAGGCTTGATTTTTATTATATTATAATATTCTTACTATGAATGCAATTTGAATATGCTATTATTGGCTAGGTTTTTTCCTATAAGGGTTTTTTGGGTCAAATTTTGTGTTATTTGTTATTTGTTTGTTAAATGGTTGAGATTCTATAATCTTGTAGTAGTCTCTTCCATAAAGATTAAGTGGGATATTTTGTACAATGAAATATCTTTAGACCTAATCCACCTTTAGAAGTAGATATCATGCACATAAATTCTCCCATTTAATCAAAGAGAAGGTTCTACAAATATTCAATTTATCAATAACTTCATAAGGTTTTGAAAGAAAAAAAAAACATTAATAGGAATGACTCGAAGAACTCCCTTAGGAAAAAGTTAAATCACCCTCCACTATTAAGACTTCTTCCATGGCACACCACTAGTTTCTTTTAAACTTTTAAAATAGTTTCCTAGCATAATTGAGCTTGTTCTATTCAACTAAAAAGGGAGGTTATCATAATTATTAGGAATGTTGTTTGATAAATAAGGCTCAAATAAATTCAATATAATGTTGAATATTGTAAAGGACATATAAAAATAATATTTTTTAGGATTAGTACATTGAGCTAAACCATGTCATACTCCTTAATGGTAGTTTTATTAGAGTAAAATTCTGCTACATTTTTCAATCCAAAGATGAGAATATCATCAATAAATGTGAAGTGTGTTAGAGGAATTAACTCCTATGAAGTATTAGGGCTAGATTGAGTTCATATCATTTCACACTCCTTGATGATAATTTTAAAAGAACAATCCTTCACTATATCTATCAAGAAAAGATGAGAATATCATCAATAAAATCTAAGTGTGTTATAGGAACTAATTCTTACAAAATACTAAGGCCATTAAACAACCTAGAGGAGTGTATATTTCTCAAATAATGTCCAAAAAAGTCTCCCTTGCAAGGTTACCCCAAGTTTCCGGGACGGGGATGACAGGGGACGACGGGACGAGTCCTCGAGTTTCCGATTTTTGAGGCCAAAATTAGGGACCGCAGGGGACGGCTATATAAAAATATAGGGAAAATTTAAAAAATATAGGGAAATTTTAAATATTCAATAGATAACATGAATAAGGCATGCATAATACACATTATAGAACATTAACATATAACATTTGTGTTCAACATTATGCCAATACTCAATACGCATTCAAAATTAACATACACGAATCATGAAACAACCTCCAAGTTATAATTTATAAACTTATATCAAAATGCCCAAAGGCTACATTGCTGCCATATAGTTTTAAAGTTTTAGTTTGCTATGAAAATCAAAATACAATATCGTATGTCAATAATGAATACAAATTTACTAAATAAATAAAGAGCACTACTGCCCCTAATCATCTCTCATAACTACATCAAAATCAGAGTCATCCTCTGAGTCACTGCCACCGTAATGCTCCTCCTTAGCCAATGGGACCCCAACCAAGCCCCCAGCTATCTCCTCCTCATCTATCTGAGCCGCGTCCTCGGGATCAATATCCCACCGTAGAGCTAGAGTCTATCGATACTCTGGATTCTATCGATCCTGAAGTCGAAGAGCACTATGAACAGCCACTAGCTTCTCTGCTCATCTAGAGGTAAGTCTATTCCTCTTGACAGAGTGGATAAAGATATATGTGGACCAATTCCTCTCTACAGCAGAGGAACTAGCAACCTATGCAAGAAGGCGAGTGGCAAGTATCTTCAACTGCGGTGTATCTCTCCCATGATAGGTCCACCATCCAATAGGGTTCCCTTGAGCTAATATAGCTCTATCCAACCTCGCCTGTGGTTTGCTCAAGTTTGGGCCATTAAGATTAGCAAAGTCTAGAAATTGTGACCGAAGTATTGAAGCTTGCTCGGCTGGATAAATCTTTTCAATGGCCTGTGTGAACCCACCTAAAACCTCAACATCATCACATGGAGGCACCCTACCATCCCTTGGTGCATACCATTTTGGATTTAGAGCAAAGGCAGCCATATGAAGCGGGGTGTTCATTGTATTCCACCTCCACATCACAATGGGCCTAATGTGTTGCTCATATAAATCCAAAGTGTGGTCCTTTGCCAAAATAACTTGCCTGATCTTCCCAAGCATAGTGTCAAATGTCTCATATATCTCTCCAAGACTAGGAGAGTTTGTATCAGCATATCTAATGACATCTACAATGGGCGAGATAAAGGAGCAAATATATTTGCAAAATGCAAACAAAAAGTTCAAAATAATTAGTTGACAAGTTATTTGACATGTTAGAAACTTCAAAAGTTGGAACATTGGACAATAAAATTAAAATATTAAAATCAGAAATTTAATATGAAAATCAGCCATCTAATATGTCTTACCTCACATTGGCCCACCAATCATCATCGAGGATCTTTTGCTTGATGCTCTTTCCTTGAGTAGAACTTGCATTAGGCCATCTAGTCCACTTAGCATTGACCATCATCAGTTGTAGAGGCTCATGCACCTCAAGCATCCTCTCCAATAGGATGAAGTATGTGGCATATCTACATTCATTAATTCAATAATTCATTAAAAAATAAAAATTTAAAACAAAATCAGATTATGAATACAAATTGAAAGTGAAACAAAATGAAGTAAATGGCATACCTTGTATCAACAAGTTTGAGAAACTCCTTCTTTGAAAATGTCCTAAAAAGAGCAAGTGAGGTGTGGTGGTTGCAAATGAACATCTGAATTTCTCTAGCTTCTGCCACCATTTTCTTCACCCAATCCATCTTCCCTATGTCTTTCAATGCATTGTTCAATGCATGAACACAACATGGGGTCCAAAATATGTGCCTGTAAGTACCCTCCACCATCAACCCAACCGATTTGCACACACGTGTTGAATCGGTGATCACCTGCACCACATTTGTAGCCCCAACCTCCTCTGTGGCATCTCTGAAAATGGAAAATTGGAAGTTAGCATCCTTACATCTCCCTGAACAATCTACGGCTCTAAGAAAATAAGGACCAGTAGGGCATGTGACTATGACATTGATGAGTGGCCGACGTCTACAATCAGTCCACCCATCCATCACTATAGAGCACCCTGTCCTCATCCATGTTTGCCTCATCTCCTCCATTAACACATTAACTTTGGAGTACTCTTTGTCTAGGAGGGTGATGCGTAGCTTATGATCTCTAGGGGGTACAAATGAAGGACCAACAATGACTAAGTCTTTCACCATTTGTTTGAAATAAGAGGAACGGGCCACATGAAATGGAATGGCATGGGCAAAAAAGAATTTGGCAATGGAGGATTCACAAGTTTCTCGTGCTTGGTTTTGAAACATGGAATCAACTGAGGCTCCCTTATCACCACCAATCACCTTCCTCTTTCCTCTTAAGATAACACTACTACCAACCATGGAAGGACTAGGAGTAGGAGTAGGCATAGATGATTGTGAACTTGGGAAAGAAGGAGAACCAATTTGAACCCCACCATCACACTCCATTTGAATTGTTTGGCACTCTATAAATAGTGCATCTGTCAATGCAGGACACGTTCTAACTCCATGGCCCACCTCACCCAAAAAATGAGACCTAACTCTAGAGTAGTTGCCCCTAAACTCCTTTTCACAAACATGGCACAACCAAACCCTACTCCCCTCTGAATTTTTTTGTCTTTCACCCATGGTTGTCACAAATTGAAGGAATGGTTTTTTTTTTGTCTATTGGGTGTTTTGCATAGTCCTTCATAGTTTTGGTATTGGTTGATGAATGATGGTGTTGGGTAGGGGTTATTTGCTCTCTACTTTGCCTTCTAGCTTGCATTTCAACTTCACTATCACTCCCACCCTCACTATTGCTCATGTTTTTTGTTTTTAGAATGCAAGTGTTGACTGAAAATGAAAAAAAAATAAAAAATAAGACTATGCATACTTCATATTTTGCAAAAAAAATGAAAAAAAAAGAATGGTGAAAGAAAATGCATACCTTTTTGATGGATTTGCACTCCCAACAACACTCTTTCAACCTCCTCTCCTCCTTCAAATAGCTGCTCCTTCTCCTTCAATGGCTACAATTTTTTTTCTTCTCAAACCCTTGGCTCCCTACACAAACAAAATGAAAATAATGAACTTTTAGAGGCCTTCTTTCATTCATAAGAGAGTAAAACATGGTAGGGCCCACACATGCCACATAGGCAGGGCATTGTTTTTAAATTTTTTGCTTTTTTTTTTGTGTTTGGGCGCTTTAAAACGCAGGGGACGGCCGGCCGTCCCCGGGACAGTCGAGGGATGGCTCAACCATCCCCCTACCATCCCCGGGACTATCAGCCATCCCTATTTTGGCATAAGTCGTCCCCCCGTCCCCGGGACGTTTCCCGCTTTTTTGCAAAAAAGGGGGATGGTCCCCCCCTATCCCCTTGCCGTCCCCTGGTACCCAGGACATCCCCGGAACCGGGACAGGGGATTTTGGGGGGGGGGGACGCATCCCCGGGTAACCCTGCTCCCTTGGTAATGAAAAGGTGTGGGGAAAAATGATTGACTTGGCTAATCCCTCTAATATTTAGCAAAAAATCTAACATGGCTGCCATTATTAAGGACCAATAATCACATGTTAATGATCATTCTTTAGACCCTTTATTAAGGATATTAGGCCATATTACCATACGATTTAAGTATATCCAATTCATACATTTGTGCTCCTTGAATTTCAAAGAATAAAGTGTCTCATTAGGCAAGATAAAATTATCCAAGATTTATCTACCTTGGACAAAGCCACCTTGATTACAAAATATTAGACAAGGTAAGAAAAATGGAATAGTCTTTGATATGGTTTTGTACATAGTATTGCAAATATATATAGGTCCAAAGTCTATAGAGGATGTAGGGTTGTATTTCTTAGGAATAAGGGCCCAAAAGGTACTCTTAACTCTAGGAAATTTTGGCTTCTCCTTGAGTGACTAACCACTCTGGTAATTTATCATCGCCTATATATCACAAAAATATTTAAATAAGGATTCTTGAGAACCATCTAAACCAATATGTTTCTCCTTCTTGAAGGATGATAACGTTCCATGAAATTCCTTCATACTAAACCAATCCATGAGTCTATCATTGATATAATCAAATGTGATGAGGGATATTAGTTAATAGAAGTGAAAAAATATCTAAATAGAAGATGAAAATTAACTACTTCCCATTTGATTGAAGAAGGCTCATTGAAAGAAACCCCCTAACAATTATTGATGGTTCTGATCATATTTACCATTCACCTAGCCATTTCCTATTGATTAAAGTAACAAAAATTTCTATCATTATTTGCTAGATCCACTTATCTCTATAATTCTACTTACAAAATAAATATTCTTTAACATAAGGCAAGATTAAGATTAATTATGATTGAAATTATGTTTAGGTTGATAAAACCCTAGAAAAGTGTGAAAGTGTGTTACAACACTTCACAACACTTTTGCAAGGCACCATTAAATTCCATTAGTTCACAAGGGCCCAAGACCTAATGTGAATGTGTTATCCACATTGCAACACTAAATCAAGGCACCATTAAGCCAAAATCCATAAGGAGGATGCCAATGAGTGTGAAAAATGTCAAAGGATCCTTTTTTTGACACTACAAGAGAAAAAGCCATTGATTATGCTATGCAACCTTGAGAAATGGATTGATCCAAAAGCACATCTAAATTATGGATGTTAGCTTAATATGTATAATTGGATAATGAATAATGAATCCTTATTAAAGAAAAAGTAACCCTAGATGAAACCCTAGGTGAGGATTAGATTATATTATGATGAGTGTCCTCATCCTATATTATGAGACAACATGACCTAAAAATAGAAAAGCACTCCTAAGTTTAGCTTAAGTGTAGTAAAGTAAAAAGGGACCTAATTAATTAATTAATTAGGTGGTATTCTTATTTACTCTAACACCACGCCCCTTAAATACAACTTAAGGAGAAGCTAAAAACCTAATGAAGAATGTCAGAATGGATACATGGATGGATCTTGACTATAAGGCCTGATAAGGTACCCATGTACACACAAATAAATCTCTCATAACAAAATAAAAGGAGAAAACCTCATGGGAAAAAATCCTCTCCAAAAGAGAAAATGAAATAAATACATACTAGTAAAAGAAGGAAAGAAGGAGGACTCAATATGAGCCCCCAAGGATTGATTTTGTCACATAAGTATACTAAATGTCCCAAATATGAGAGAGAGGATGGGAATAGGAATCCCCCTATCATAGATCTGGTGCTCTGATACCATGTTGGAGTTGATAGTGAACCCCACAACTCTCAAAAATCATTTGTAACCAAAATGCCTATCACATGAAAAGATAAAAAACATTGATTGTGCTATGTAACCTTGATAAATGAATTGATCCAAAAATGCATTTGAATTATGGATGTTGAATTAATCTGGATAATTGGATAATGAATAATAAATCCTTATAAATAAATAAAAACCCCTAGATGAGGATTAGATTAGATCATGACGAGTGTTGTCATCCTATGTTATGAAACAACATGACCTAAAAATAGAAAATCATTCCTAAGTTTAGTTTAAGTATAATAAAATAAAAATGGTACCTAATTAATTAATTAGGTGATATTCCTATTTTACTCTAACACCTTTTGCTAGAAGCTTTTAAGTGGGCCCTAACATTCCAAAAAAGGAGATTCACATTTTTTAGGAGGATTTTTTCCCCTTTGTTATGAAATAAAGGTATCCATTGTTTTCTTATATCATGCATCAACTTCCTCTTTTAAGATTCTTTCAATCTTTTCACCTCCATTTTATACCATGGGCTGAAATCACAATACTATGTCTCACTTTTTGGCCAAGATGGGCATTTATATTAGAACTTTTCACTGAATCTTCATCTTCTGAGACCTATAGCAGATAAACCGTTAAGAATTTGAAGATGATGTGAACTACTTATTTGTGGCAATTTTTGTGTAGATTCAAAATATATATTTTTTAATTTTTTTTGAAATAAATCATGAATCTTTCAACATCTCCTTTAATAACTAGTTTTAAATAGAAAACAACATTTTTAGAAAGTAATGTTTGTGTCGTCCAACATAACTTTTTTCCATAAAGGATAAAATTCTAATTTTTGAAATATAGATTCTTAACATCAATAGCTAGGGTAAGGATATTTTTTCATAATTTTTTGTTACATATTTTTTTAAATTAATTTATGAAGCCACTGTAACTATAATTTGGACATTCATGTGTGTCATCCAACATAACTTGTTGTGTATATATCAAAATCCTCTTTTTTTGTGAAACAAGGACATCAATACCTATGGAAAGGGTATTTTTTTATTTTTTTTAATAATGGTTTACTATTTTTCCACCTTTGTAGAATGAAGAGCTTGATGTTCGGGAAAAAACATGAAAAATTTGACAATTAAAATACATGATAAAATGAAAACATATCAAAACTATACTTGTTGGAAAGCTCTTTTCGAGGGCTATGATCTTGCAAAATATCTTTTTCTCAAGTTAAGTTCATCTGAAGGTCCAACCCAAGGTTTGAAACTGAATTTTCTAAGGAAATTTTGATGCAAAGGCCAAAGTTGTCATGTTTGACACCTTCGAGCGAAGGACCTTCGCTCGAAGGTACCTTCGATCAAAGCCTAACAAGGGCCTTCAATCAAAGGTCTCTGAGTTAAAGCATATATTTTAAGGCCTATATCTTCGATCGAAGGTATAAAGTGTTATACCTTTGCTCAAAGGTCCTTCGAGTAAAGATTTTACTTTTCTCGAAGGTGTGTTTTAAAAACTTCCATGCACCCCCAAAAATTTAATTGTCCCAAAAGCGAGACACAGTATTGTGATTACACCCCTTGTACACCTCTTCATGTAGAGGTTTTTAATGATTTTTACAAAAAAAATGATCTATACCCTCATTATTAGTAAGTATTTCTTTAACCTCTTTTATTCCAAGAATGATTTCATCTTGAGATTCACTATCTAGTGAGACAACTCAAGCTAAATCTTCTTCTTTTATTAAGACGTGTACATCTAATCATAAATTCATAATAAGGGAGAAAATTTTCAATATATTAGGCCTTTCCTTGTGGTCATCTTCATTCATATTTAGAGGGATATCTCCCATGGTTTGTAAAACTCTCTTAGCCTTATTTTCCACTATCAAACCACTAATCATTTCAATTTGGGATGGAGAAGTTACATCTCACAAACTAAGATACTTAATCTTAGAAAGAGCATTTTCTTTGAAGGTTTCCATGAGGATGAATTAGCTTCTACTAAAAGGAACCATTGACAATTTTGTGTTGGAAGAAGTCTTATTTAATTTATTAGGATGTCTTAGGAGACAAATGGAGGTGACTAGAAAGTTTGGTATATGCTAACAAGCTCTAGTCATGTGTCCTTGTCCATGGCAATACAAAATAATTAAAGGGAAGATCTCCATAATCTAGCTCTTGAATAAATAGTCCATTGGATGTAGAGAGAGACCAACAACAACAAATAAAAATCTTCATTAATCTTCAATATATCATAGATGACATGCATTAGATCTAGATAGTATTAAGGGTCCAATTCTAATTCAAATCTCAACTATGATGAAAGGAAACATCCAATAGACAAGAAGAGGGATCCACTTCTTTAGCTACATAGGGAGGCCTTCCAACACTAAAGGTGTTACTATGAATAGTGTCAATTGTCACTTTTGAGTATTAAATATTAACCATAAAAACATTTCAAAATAATAATAAAAACATAAGATTGACACCCCGAGACTTTTATCCAAGCTCTAATAAGAGATTGTAGAAATAATTTTTCCTTGCAATATCAACCAATACCAACTAGGTTAATGACTCCCTTTTTGCTTCCACAATAGTATCCAATAAATAGTTGGGTAGGAATTTAACATTGCTTGAATCCTCCCTTATGGTAGATATGACCTAAAATGAGGCCTTTCATTCCTACCCTTATTGTGTCTAATGAAAGATTTATTCACACGAGATGCTAGACATAATAACAAAGAAGAACATAAAACATTAATATTAAATTTGCTACACCAAAAAAATGTTAAAAACAAAAACTATAATCCTACCATCATTATATATATATTTCTTACCTCTTATTATAATATTATTAAATTTACAAAATATTTCTAACCATATTAATTTTGGTTAAACAATTATTTCAACATTTAAAGTCAAGTTAATGCTTTAGGAAGTCTAATGTTTTGAATAATTTTCTATATAATAAGCATCATAGTCCTCTCATGAGTGCTATACAATTTACATGTGATTAAAATCCTGTCAAAAGCTTATTTTCTTTATTTTATTATTTTCATACATTAATGTATGAATTTGTTAAGATATTAAGCTTCTAGAGAAAAGAACTAAGTTCTCCAATAAAAAATAGTAAGAAGCCAAATATGCCACTAAAGGTTGTAACTCTCTATACCTTAAAGAAAGGATCCTTCTTGAAGCTTGCATATTTTAAGAGATATATAAAATTAACTCATTTTAATATTTTTTTAATATTGAATAACTTATTTTAATATTATTTTTATACTTTCAATTTATTAGCCCACAACTATAGTTTTGGTTTTCGAGCAACTTTTCCATGCGACAAATCTCTTTCTTGTTTTGGGGGCCAAATTATGACTAAAGTTTCAAAGACATGCATTTTGAGTTGTTTAAGAGTATTCCAAGTAATAATATGTTGGTGTTTGTACTTAAGCCAACTAATTCACATTAAAAATTGGTCAATATGGGATTTAAAACGAAACAATCTTTCATTATGGTAGAGAATCTTAGATTTCTAATGGTAGGTGTCTTAGCCCTATTGTTTTATAATTTAATCTTGTCCACTTTTTTTATAATATATGTAACAATCTTATTTTCATATGTTATAATTGGAGATTCAAAAGTTTGGTGGTCATGTTTAAAAGAAAAATATTATAATATTGGATATTTTAAACTTATGATATTTTGTAAATAATTTTGATGAGATTCAAAATATATTTTAAGATTGGTTAAGAGAGGTTAAAAGTATAGAAAAAAAGTTTTGATAAATAAAATAGTGATAAAAAAATTATTTACAAGATTGAGCATAATAATTGATAATGCGATATTTATAAAAATGTTACTTACACAATCTATTATACTACAAATTGATTAGGCTCTACAATGAATACTTTATTTATAATGGGTTTTCTTAGTGAGGTGACAAAGACTTCTTCTCTTACACATATAGAAAATAACTTTTGGTACAAATTATGAGTAGAGGGCAGGTGAGAAGAAGTAATAAAATTTGGTACACATATAATGACTTGTAGAAAATGTTTAAGTAATGAAAACCTTTAGATCTTTGTTCAATGCCTCCAAGGAAAAGGGAGGTATGTGTATGTACTCAAATAATAAGATAGAAAAATAAGGGTTCCAAAGCCTCAATTTTACATCTAAGGATGGATCTTGTAAAATGACAAAAATAAATGGCATTCCACTTTTTTTCTCCTACACTTAAAGGTGACTAGTCCTTGTGAAAAATGTTATAGAATACTTGAAGGAGTAACCAAAAATATTAATAATCAATACTTGAAGGAGAATAAAAATAAATAAGAGGCCTAAAGAAATACATAAATACCAAATAATTGAGAAGTTGTAGAACCAAAGAGGTAATAATATAGTAAAATATTGAAACCAACAAAATAAACATAGAAGGAATTATAAATTAAGATAAAAATATCACCCTTCAAAAGTCAAAGTCAATAGATAAGTTAAGATAATTCCCTACTCTTGGAACATTATAAAAAATTATGATGGGACTTGTCATTTTAATAAATATCATAGTGATACTCTCTCATGGTCATATGACACATGACTAAGGAGCTAAGTTTTTGTCTAGAGACAAGAGTAATGAGTGTTACATGTAGCAATGAGGAATGATGTGATTTTTTAAATTTTTATGTTAATTTTTAAGATTTTTACCATAAAGAGGGATTGCCACATCTCTTAAAGATTATGATTTTTTTTGTTAAAGTCTACTTAATGGGGGATTATGAAACCTATCAATCTATGAATATAATTTGATTCTTGATTAAAATATTGAGATATTTAAGTGTAGATCTTGAGTGATAGTTAGGATGGTGAATTGGGATTCATAAAGACAAAATGGCCTAAATTTAACTGGTGGGTACCCCAAAAAGAGAAGAATAGACTATTTTAGTCAAGGAATTATTCATTGCATCCATTCCCATAAGATTATTAAATACTTTTAAGGGTCAAATCATGTATGTAGAGTATCATTTTTCTATAGCGACAAGGCATTAATTAACTCATTAAATGATAACTTAAATCTTGTAAAAACATGAAGTCAAGGGATGAAAGAAAAAAGTGGCAAGAGGTAGTTTAATTAACAATTATTAAAGACACAAGGGAGGGAGCTCATGAAAGCACCCATTATAGAGAGGAATTGAATTGATTCATAAATGGATAAATTAATAAGTATCACTACCCCCTCTCTAGCTTTGTCAATATATCATGATATATAATAAAAATTAATTTGTAAATAGAAAAAAACAAATAATAAATAATAAGACCTAAGAGGCCATGTAGACTTGACAACTTCCTTTCAATTGCATCCACCTCCCTCTATACCTATTGCTTAAAAATAAATGGAATTAAACAACTAAACTAAAAAATTAACACCCTACAAACATATGTTGAAATTCAATTTAATTGGTCTTAGATGATAAAAAAATTTAGTTCATCAAGGTTGTGATCTCACTTATCATGCTTTATAGGCCCTATTTAATATTAATAGCCCCATCTTTGGGGAAATTAATGTTTTGTGCTTCTAAAATTCCATTGAAAGATCTCATATTTGACATTAGATTGCAAATGATATTCAAACTAATTATTAGGTCATATGTGGAAATTTTAATATGGTTGATTTGGAATCTCACAAATACAACAATCTCCTTATGTGTTGGATATTTTATGAGAGAGAGGCACGATACTACATGCATAATAAAGTGGTACTTTTTATTGGGTCTTATCATTCCAATTGTGCCTAACATATGTGGATTTTTTTCACTCTAGTGATAAAAGGGTTCTCAAATTATTTGACATGGAGCTATATTGCTAGGTTAATCACTATTTTATTTTTCTAGCTAATTTTAGTTGTTGCTTAAACCCTTGCCAAAAAATTTCCTTTCAAACTACTTTCTAATTAGATCCTAATTGAGTAGAAAACTATCACACCTAAGGTTGAAACAATAGTTTTTTCCTAACGTATAATTTCTAAGCCCCAAGCCTACTCTAGCACATATAATACATTTGAAACCTAGAGCCACTTCCTTCCCATGGGGTTGGCTAGATTTGGTGGTGGAATGATACCATCAAGTGTAATCACCTTTTGTGCATTTATGGGCATCAACTAGAACTTTTTGGTTACAATCATACAAGGATACTACCGTAGAGATCTATTGTATCACCATGAAGTTGGAAAAACGTTCATTTTTTCCTAGTTTACAATTGAGAGTGGCCAATCTTCAAGAATAGAAGCAACTTGTTGATAATCATATCAACTAGGGAGGTCAAATTAAAGCTTGTCTTCACTACTTCAAGATTAGGGATAAGGTTTCCAAATAATTCTTCTAATTTCTTCATGCCTATCAAACTTCCCAAAAAATTAAGTGCATCAAAGAAGGTTAGTAACTCCTTATGGAGATTCTTGATACTCTATAGAATTTTATCTAACAATATCATTAGGTCTTCAAGGCTTAAGAATATTCTCTTGAGAATGATAAATCCATCCAAAATTGCATGAATGTCATTCTTTGTTGGCTCTCCACTTCTCATTGGGATATTTATGACCAAATTCTCACCCAAGTTGATCCTCACGAAGTGGTTTTCACTATATCTAATGATAAAGCTCTAGATTGAGATGGTTTCACTTGTGAATGTGACATCATTGGTCCTAACCTTTTTTAAGTCTATTTGGAATCATATAACTCCACTTTCCCATAAAAATAATTAACAAAGGTTCAACATTAAGTTTATGCCTAAATTTGGTGATTTAGAAGGCATCTACAATAGATGATCAATTCAATTACTAAATATTTCCTATAAGATCATTTCCAAACCCTTTACCTTTTGTATACATCATATGCTCCCTATAATCATTCATATAGATTATAAAATATTCATTAATATTAGTTGTATCTTAGACAATATTAAGTTGTATTTTAGGAATATATGGAATGGGCTTGTCACTCTCAATGAAAATCCAATTTCATCAAAATTGACTTTGGTAAAGCCTATGGCTATATTGAATGGTCCTTCATTCTTGCCATGCTCTAGGTTCTTGGTTTTGGTCACAATTTTCTTCATTCTATTCAAATTTTATTTCTACATGTCTCAATATTTCCTATCATTAGTCATAGGTAGTCTTCTTCTTTTGGGTTTTTTTAGGTATATTTATCAAGGTTGTTCACTTTCTCACACTCTTCATGTAGTAATTGTGGAAGAATTTTTATATTTTCTTGATAATGTTGTTGTCCATAACCATGTTAAAGGTATCTCCCTTCTGAATACTAACCAACAACTTGTTAATGGTATTTTTCTAATGATTATTTTCTCTTTTGAAAGAAGGCAACAATGCCACCTAGATCTTGCAATGTCTTGAAACCTTTTGTCTTGCCTTTATTTCAAGAATACAATAATAAAACCAATATTGTCATCAATATTTCCTACCCAAATGTCCCTAACTTGACACTTTTGGCTAGAAATAGAGTGATCATAGTGAGATATTTAGGTTTCTCAAAATTCCTTTTACCTTTTAGTTTTCCTCTTCTTCTCTTGGGTAGCTTATTCTTTCTCATGTTGAAAAGAAGCTACATCATTAGATAGCCAAGCCCCTTTCTCTTGATATAAATTTCCAAATTTGTTTAAAATTACTTGTTGCAACACATGTTTAGTATTCTTCACGTTGGGCTCCTTGTAAGGCTTCCTATCAAAAACTTGAAAATCCCTTAAGGGATATCCCATATGTCTCTTCTGAGTAGGAGAAGGGATTTCATAGTGTTTCATAGGAATTTTGTTATCTTCCTTGTGAATCAAGAGGGATTTTTCTTAAAGATCAATCATCAAGGGACATTACTATGTGTCAAGTAGGTAGTTAGAGCTATAGAAGGGATGGAAGCCTGATTCTTTTTGCCAGGGTATTATATTTCTTTTGGGATCCCTTATGGTAGAAAGGCTTAGAATGGTGTTGGATTTCAAAAAAAATCTCATTATATGAAAGATCTAGTTCAAATTTAGTGCACTTTTATTTCCAAGAGTATATGGAAAGCATAGGAGACCATCAAAACCTTAGTACTTTGGAATGAGAAAAAAATTAGAACTGGGATTCCTATCAACCACCAATCTCTTTGGTGGTCTCTTGTGATCATTTGTCAATGAAAACATTTAGGAAAAATTTCATAGATTCATGCCCTAAAAAATATTCATAGAGGGATTTGATTCATTTCAAACCTCTTCTCCATAACCACGAGGAACTGGATGCATTTGCCCAATTTAAAGGTCAAATTTAGGCTCTCCAACTATTTTATGAGTCTTTTGATACCACTATAGAATCAAATCCCTCCTTAGATGCTTCAAAATATTAGGATTAGTTGTACTATACCCTAGTGGAAGGATTGGAAATGGCATGCTAATAATCCTTTCTAAACCTTAAAAGCCTACAAGCCTTGTAAAGGCTACTCATAGCTCTCTCACATATGCCAATGATTTAAAATATCAACAAAAGATAGGTCTTCAATCCATAGCCACTCATTAAAAACACATAATTATTAATAGCTTTCTCAATCATTTTGGAGCTCAAGCTTGTTCATTTTGGTTGATTTCTTCTCAGATCTTCTCATTGAATCTCATTTGATCATTCTAGGTGTTTCTAATCCATGGTATCCTTTTAATGGCCATTTGGAAACACTCAAGAATATTTTCTAATTTTTCTTAAAGGCTCAAGATAATTGAATTTGGATTCATGCTTTTTCAAGCCCTTTTGGCCTAAACTCTTTTCCTAGCACATGATTCTTCTAGGTGATTGACCAAGAATGCTAGCTAAATTCAATTGAATTTGACAAGTTTCAAAATGGAAATTCTATTTAATATTTGGAAAGATAGAACTTCTTTATTTTAAGATTTTATGTGGATTCTCATTTTCCATTATATTCTAAAGCCATAATTTGTTTTAATGTGTTGCTACAATTTTAGGTGCAAGCTAACAAAATAACCTTGGAAGTTGTTCACTTGTAGATTCTTATTGAGCATTGGGAAAATACTCTTTGTATTGTTTCTTGTGTGCCACTTTCCCCCTCTAGTAGGGATCCATCCCTCTTCAAAAGAAAAAAAGCAGTTACAACTACAACGATTTATCCATACAACACTCTCATGACTCTCCTTAGCATAGAGGAGTTAAAAACCAGTAGACATATGTACAATCTGTTGTTTCTTAACCTCATGAGATGGGTGTTTTGGGTGGCCCAACAATGACAAATTCCCACAAATCAATCCTATTATTTCTCTTGTTTGAAATGATCCCACAAGAACAAAAAAGAAAAAAAAGGAATACAAAGATACTATCATGAAGCAGGAGCCAAATCCCGATGACTAAAAACTTTAAGATGGATGAGACAATCTATTTGATAAAGACCCACCTCCCCACCTTTGAAATAACACTTACTACATAATAATTTGATCACGTATAAAATTCTTCCTTCATAAATAATTCTAAATGTATTACCATTGAACCTATTTTAAAAAATATAAATATATACCATTTTCAAAATTCAATATCATTAAAATTTAATCTAAAAGTCAAGGAACCCAAAAAAAAAAAAAATAGTGAAAGTGATCGATTTGCAATACAATTATTTTGGCTTGCAATTATACCCCACCCAAATCAATGAATCAAAATGATACGGCCACCATAACCAAATCCAAATATTCCACAAAAAGGACTTGGGAGTAAATGGAAGCATCTTTATAAGAAAAACAAGCATTTCTTTTTCAAATTCTAACTTGATGAGTTGTTAACATGAACTTTCACATAATTGATAGTGAAGTGAATGATGAAGCGAAGGTGGTCTTAGGATATGGGAAAAAGTATAAAGTTTTTGACAAAGTTTACCAATTCAACATATAAAATTGTGTCCTAAGAAGTAGTCAACCTCTGGATTTGTTGCTTAGCTGTCTAGCAGCATTGAAGTTGAAAAACAAGAGTAAAATATATGAAATGGGTCATATTCTCATAAAATTTCATTGACTATGGGGAGTCTTTACACCACTATTCTATCCCTTGGATTTCGCCATAACACAAGGATTGACAAAATTTTGTCACATTGTTGAAAATAAAGAAGGTAAAAAATTCTACGTGCATGCAAGTTTCCCTCCATATTTGCAACTTAAAGCTAAAATCTAGTACAACATGAGACTCCTAGTGCTTCATAATAATTTGATGCTACCTTAGACAGGACATTCAGATTATTACCAAGGAAATTATGAAGCTCACCTCCTCGCTTTACTATTGTCAAAGCCATTCTTAATTGTTAAATAATGTTATTATAGTTGTTTTAGTTGCAAGCTTTTGGAGCTTTGTCAATTATAGAATCATTACTTGTCATGCTTTGTACTATAGTATGGGGATACCAAATCTTTCTTGTGGTTACTTTTAAGTTTTTTTAAAATTTTAATCCTTTAAACAACTATAGCTATCTCAATACAATCCAAGTTAAAGTGATGCTTTTGAGAAGGGGACAAGATTAAGACAAAATTTGGTGTAACATATGCTAAGTGAGCCCATCTAGAATCACTCTCTATTCGATTGCATTTTTTTATATTGTAGTTAAATCCCAGTGGATGATCCCAATGAGGCCACCAAAGTCCTAGTTAATGAAGGATCTAATGACCCACTGTCCTCTTCAACTTAAAGGTAAGTCTTTGGTAAAATGTAAACTATTTTGTGGTGGGTGAATTTATTTAGATGTCTAGTATTTTAGAACTTTATTTATTAAGTTTGATTTGATTTGATTTTTACTGTTTGTTATATCAATTGTTCATAAAATGATATTTTATGAATTATGTGGTTAAGAGCGTTTGAGTTGGAGTAGTACTGGGATGGGAGACCTCCCGGGAAGGCTCAATGCTTCACCTCTGTAAACTATGGTGTTCCGTATGCCTATTTATGCGCATATCTTTGAAAGGATTTGCACAAATCTAATTGAAACTTCAAAAATATTTTACTTGAGGTACGCTTTCAAATCACTCTCGCTTAGATAGTGTACTGAAAACCATATTATAATAGCAAGTGGTGCAACGCCTACGGTAATCTACGCAAGCTCTTCATAAGTGCTTTGTGGTGGCGTCGGCAGACAATGCCATTAATGTGCTGAAAATCATTCATTATCAAGAGATCTGGGTTTTTGTGAACCATTACTTATGAAACATAGATCAATGAGTTTGACTCGTAAAATTACACAATTGAATCGTGATACCAATATCACAATGATATTTTATGTCAAAATATAATTATTTTTATATTTAGATGTCATTTTATTTTCATTCTTAATTTTTTGTAGTGTCTTAAATGTTAATATCATATTTCAATCTTCTAAATAGGATTATATATGATAACATCTACTATATATTCCTTCTATATAACACAACTCCTTGCTTTTCTCATATACCTAATTCAATTAAATTTACAAAGAATATTATACTTCAAAACACTCTCAAATCATTTTAAAATATGAATAATATAACATATTAACCAACCCCAACAATCTAATTATTTATTAAATCCAATACACAACTCACTTCTATGAGAGCTCCAATCAGAGCTTAAAATTAGAGCACCTTTAGGGCCCTTTCAAGATTGCCCTTTGGTCGACCAATCTTTACAAGATTAGACTAAGTTCCAAGTGACAACTTATCTCAATCCTAATCAATCTTCCCAACAAGGACAAAGGATGCTCACAAGAAGGCTTATCCTAGTATCCTTCGTATGACAACAAAGCTTATCCTTGTGGGTCTTCCCAACAAGGGTGGAACAAGTCCCAGTGGATCCTCCCAACAAGGCCCAAACAACTCAATCATACCGTAACCTACAAGGCACAACTAAGCCCTAGGGAAAAGAAAATTATTTTAAAAGAAAATAAGATAATGCTTAATCATACAGGCTTTTCCAACTCACATGGCTCATCCTCGAGTGATTCCCCTAACAACCTATCAATCCAAGAAAAAGGTCCCAACAAAAGAGGACCAAGAGGGCCCATAATTAAACATTTTCCATGTAACATTTCTTTACTGGTTTTTGTTCCATTTTTACATTGTAATCAAGTAAAGTTCAATTTGAAAAGATTATTAAAAGAAATACCAAAAAGCAAAAGCAACTCTTTTTTGGGCCTTTTCAGTTTTTAATGTTCATTCCCTTCACATGAACAGCAGGCTACCCACCAAACATTTTTTTTTTTCACTAGACAAAAGCATTCAACCAGGCAGGAGAATGGTGCATCCACTTAACACAGTTACCGGATTAAGACTTTTGTAGGGGCGTTCCCTAAATTTGCGCCAGTTTAGGCAAGTTTTTTTGGGTAAGGCCAACAAGTTGTACTGTGTCCTCGTAGTCTGTTCACATGTTGAAAAATAGACCGCAGCATTAAGTTCTACTATGATGGGGTGTGATGCATTGTGAATAGACAGACAGTAATATTAAATTGTACTATAAGGAGGAGACTTCAGAGAGCAGTGGAAAGGCAAAGCAGCATGTTCACTGCTAGTTGTCTTGTGTCTTTTTATTAATAGTAAGACTAAGGGCTCCCATGGGTGTCTGAACAGAGCAACCAAAGCTTCTGTGGAGGCCCTTCATAGGACCCAACACACAGATTGAATCCATCAATTTGATTGCTTTGTTTTCTTATTTGTTTGGTCCAACTCTCAGCCGATAAACCTCAGGATCTATCCTGAAAAAGGGCATAGAATTCCCAAGAATCATATCTTGGTCCCATTTTAGGGTTCTTCCACAGTGTGCAGAAATTATTGTTCAGTATAGGAACCGTTGCCCCTCTGTAAGTTGTAGGAGCTGCTGCTGTTGATGCCTGTTTGACAATGTATCGGATGAAGCTTAGATTGAGAATGCTGCAGAATTCAGAGCTGTGTGGCATTGTTGTTTGTCAAGTTTCAGCATTTTGGGTTCTTTGCATTTCTGCTACACAGATGAGAATTCTCAAGTGGGGGTCTCTTTGAGCAGGTCAGCAATTGGGTTCATTGATTTCATCCTTGAAGTGATGTGGGTGCCAAGATCCAATCTTGCTTTTGGGAATTCCAATAACATCTGTGTCGTTGGCATCTACTCGGTATAGAATACAATCTCCATATGTAAAATTGGAATCTGATATATACATCTGATATTTGAATCTTTGCTGTCTCTGTCTCATCAAAGGAAATAATCCATACCGTTGGATCTCAAAAATGCCTGAAGCATTCCCTTCCTGTTTTGGAGATTACGGCGGTACCCATGTGACAGAGAAGTCATCACCATCATCATCTTCCTCTAGTAGCAGAATGACACAGAACCTGATCACTTGCTTGTATCAGACGAAATTAGCGGGAATCTGCAGATTTGTGACGATAACATGGTGCAAGAATCTCATGGGCCAAGGCCTTAGTGTCCATGTGAACGATCCAAGTTGCCACTATATGTGCAAGGTGGATATGAAGCCATGGTTTTTCTGGAAGAAGCAAGGATCCAAGAGCTTTGATGTCAAAGGTCAGAAACTGGAGGTCTTTTGGGATTTAACCAATGCAAAATACGTGTGTGGGCCTGAGCCGCAGGAGTGTTTCTATGTGGCTCTTATGTGCGAAAAAGAGATAATCCTGTTGCTGGGGGATATGCAGGAGGAGGCCTACAAGAAAACCCATGCAAGGTTCCCTTTCAATGAGCCCACATTGTTGTCTAGACGAGAACATGTGTTTGGGAAGAAGTATTACACTACAAAGGCACAATTTGGCGAAAGTGGCAGGACTCATGACATCGTGATTGAATGCCACACAGGAGGATCCAAGGAGCCAAGATTGCATGTGAGGGTTGACAAGCAAGTGGTGTTGCAGGTCAAGCACCTGATTTGGAAGTTCAGAGGCAATCAGACAATTGAGGTTGATGGAACCCAAATACAAGTCTTCTGGGATGTGCACAATTGGCTTTTCAATCCAAGCGTTGGCCACGCAGTTTTCATGTTCCAGACTTCAAGCTGCACCACAAATGGCAGCAGGGCATCTGATAATGCCAGGAAATCTAAAAATGCTGCTACTTTCCCCAACCAGCCTTCCCCACCATCTGTGTTGCAGTGGCCTCCTCCATCTGCATTCAGTCTTAAAGGCCCTGAGAAGACCTTCTTCAAGAGCAGTTCATCCTCTTCCTCCTCTTCAAACTCTAGCTCTTCAGTACTGCAATGGGCCAGCATGGAGACTGAAATAGGCAGCCCATCTGGCTTCTCTTTGTTGTTGTATGCTTGGAAGAGTGAGTGAGGAATCTACCCATCAGGCTGCTATTCTAGTAGTGGGAATATTGGTATTAGTATTTAGTCTTTTTCATTTTGGGCTTTACCTGCTGAGTTTTGTAAATATAGTGCACAGAATGGCACTGGCTAGGTTTGCATTCTATATTTCTTTCAATCCTAACAAATATATGATTGATTCATTTGACCCTCATCACAGAGAGTTTCTGATTACATCAATAAGTTCAAAGTCCAGTTTTCTTTCAGGACAAGTACTGGTACTATTTAGGCCATTACCGTCTCCCAATAAATTATTTTGATCAGACGACAAATTTCCCAAATGGAAACATAGCCGAGTTGAATCCTATCTTAACCATCTCCCGAAATGGAGCGTGGTTCCATTACATCGAAGCCATTTTGCTTGCAGTTAAATACAATTACCAAACAGAGAGATATATGGGCTTGAAGGATTTAGCCTCTATGCTGGTGAGGATCAGTTTCTTTGTAATGCATTACAAAGAGGAAGAGTCTGAAATCTATTCTCAGTGTGCATTTATTTTTGGTTTAATGTTCTGAAATCTCAAATTCTTGAGCGTTGCATTCTTTGTAGTTGGCTGTTAATTCTTTTTTGGGGTTTGTTAAAGAAATGATATGGCTTATGTCAACTCATCAAATAATCAATTCTTTCTGAGTATTCAAACTCCACAGCTGATGTCAAGATTTCTGAAAGCCTTAACCTTCATGCATTCCATCTGTTACAAACGAAATTTTAATGACAAGGAAAGCTTTGAAGTTAAATGGGTACCATGTTTCATTATAGACATGAATGATCCACCTTGAGGATGACAGTCAGAGAAGAGAATTGCTATCATTCTGATAATAGATCAAATTTTGCAAGCTACTGTACTACTGTGTTTTGTTGATTTGGGCATGAAATCTATCATTTACATAATTTGACAAGAAACAAATTCTTTCCATGGTAATAAGTTTATTTTATGAGTCTCGAATCCAGAGCACAGTGCCTGGAAAGATATACATATATGGTTGACTGCTCAGAGGTAATTTACAATTCCACTTTCCTCCAATGGAATTAAATCAGGGCCCTTCTTCTGGTAATTGTGGCCTTTCAACCCGCATAACCACTCTTTGGGAATAAGTTGCACCTAGATATTGTAGGCTTTCTGAAAAGCCTTGTGAAAATGTTTGCTTCTCACTTGTTACAAGTTCCCAGACATGGGCCCATGGAATGCTCGCAAAATAATTTGGTTGTAATATGTTTGTGTATGCTAATTTCATGGTAGAGAACATTCAAGGTGAAGCAGAATGTGGATGGATGTTAATCTTAGATAAAATGCATAATTTTCATATTTTTCATTTTTGTAAATTCTAATAATTTTTTAGTTAAATAAAATATTATTCTTTAACATAATGATTTTTGTGGAGGATGGTTTCAATTTTCTTGATAGTGTTTGGCTTCTTATCATTGATGTGGTGTTGGGTGGCTCGAATTTGACAAGGTTTCACAACTAGTTCTAGCCATCTCCTTAGTCTATTCTTACCCCGTCATGGAAGATACTCTTAAAGAGGAGGGAGCTCTTACTAGTTGGGAGCTTATTGATGATTATGTTCTTGAGTTGTCTGTGAAAGGTGATGACAAAGATCCTCCTCCTTTTGGAATTGCTTTAGTTGTTTAGTGTTGTTTGGGCATGGCCCTTGTTTTTATACTTTCCGTCATTGTATTGGATTTTGTTGTGCATAGACTTTTGGGATTGCTTTAGTTACTTAGTGTTGTTTGGGTACAACCCTTATTTTTATACATTTCGTCATTGTATTGGATTTTATTGCGCTTAGACTTTGAGGGTGTGCCTTTTTACCACCCATCTTTTCTTTTTGTGAATTATGTACTATATTTTTTTAGTTTAATAAAAAGTAAAGATTTATTCATAATAATAATAAAAAAAAAAAAAATCTATTTATATTGTAAATAAAAATATATATTCTTGGAGATTATATGCTACCTAAAATTTTAATCCGACTAATTAAAAATCAATAACTTGGTAGCTTTTGAGATACCATTTAAAATAATTAAGCAAAGATTAGAAAATAAACATGACAAGCTAGACTAACACACTATAAAAACTAGATAAAACATATTATATTGAGATAAAAATATTCAGTATAAACCAACCAACACATTATACAAACCAATAACTTGGTAGCTATTGAGATACCATTCATAAATAATTAAGCAAAAATTAGAAAATAAACATGAAAAGTTAGACCAACACACTATACAAACTAGATAAAACATATTATATTAAGATAAAAATATTCAGTATAAACTAGCCAACACACTATACAAACCAAATACAAATTGATAACTTGGTAGCTATTGAGATACCATTTATAAATAATTAAGCAAAGATTGGAAAATAAACATGACAAGCTAGGCCAACACACCATACAAACTAGATAAAACAGATTATATTAAGATAAAAATATAATGTACAAACTAGGCAACAAATTATACAAACCAAATACAACATATTATTTTAACATAAAATACTCTATATAAATCAATCAGCACACCATACAAATCAAATACACCAGATTATTTAAATTAAGAACATAAGATTTCCACAGTTCATGATAGTAGATTAAAAATTTCTGAATTAGATCATGTAAATTTTTTTCATCATCAACGTTTTTTTCTCCATATTCTATGATTTATCATCAAGATAAGATAGCAAGAAAAGAAAAAAGTCTTGCTCAGTGCAAGGTCTTAACACTATAAGGGTTGAGGTCGAGATTGTGCCTGGAACAATTTTGATGGAATGGATATCCCTCAATCCTTGACTTTCAGCAGAAGAA
This sequence comes from Sequoia sempervirens, assembly GCA_007258455.2. NCBI lineage: Eukaryota > Viridiplantae > Streptophyta > Pinopsida > Cupressales > Cupressaceae > Sequoia > Sequoia sempervirens. Next base: position 146,696 of record VDFB02332345.1, read on the forward strand.
ATTTCAGTCTGAAGATTAATGGATATCCTTCAATCTTAACACTATAATAGAAGGGTCAACATCAAGAAGAGCTTGACAACCTATTAGCGATGGTCTTCTGGATCCCTTAGACTGCTTGTTCTCGTAGACGTCATAAAAATTCATTCATTCATTCTATCCAATAGGTAAAAATTCTTTGTAAATGATTTTACACCCACCAAGGATATTAAGTAATGTGTACAGTCTCCTCTATTTGGCATGAAACCAAGCCAACTAAAGGTTGTTAGGCTGCCTACTTGTGACTGTCGTTTTCCCTGTGCAATGTAAGACTGATGAAAGCTAAGAGAAGAGAAAAAGTTGCAGTGGTAGTACGTCAAAAAGAGATTTTCCTTTCTCGCCCAGCTAACAATAGTATGAATGATTGTACAAGGAAGACAGAGAGATCCATGTGCAGTATTTTGTCCTTGACTTCCCACGAGGGACATAGAATTCCTAACTTCATTAATGTTGGTCAAGTCTGGAGGTGCTTGCCATTAGGTGCACGTCACATTTCTGACACGCTCAAGCACGAGGTCTCCCTTGGACTGTTGGGAGTTTGGATATTGGTAAACAATGGGGTTGTTCTGAGCTTCATCACCTTGTTGACTGTACACTCTGTTTAGTACTTTTGCCTCCAAATATAGGGAGGTCTTCAAGGCAAGTTGACTCACAAGGTATTGTTCAGAATCACGGGGCCGATTCTCTGCTCGGGCCTGTAGGATTCGGGTCTAAAAAGGCTAGCTATATAAGAATTTATGGAATGTTGGGATGTTTGAATGAATTTTAATGGCATCCACAAGACCATCAATTTATGGGACCAGCGTTTGAAATAGTAATAGTTGAGGGGGTTTATATATCAATTAGCATTTAAAAAGTCTTTAACTAATGATAGCAGATTTCCACAATCTATAGAGATTAGTCGCAAAGTTCTTGGATTTGATTGTGTGTCTTTATTTTTCGTCAACGTTTCGGATCACACTCCATGATCCATCATGAGGATGAAGTAGAGAGCATAAGGAAAAATGTTAGTTATATATTGCGTTTTTGTTAATATAATTGAACTTATGAAATGGTTAGTTAAAAAGAAATATCATTGTGAATTCAACATTATAATATGGTTTATGAGGAATCTTCAACTATAATGATAATTTTAGTGTATTGTGAGTTAAAGTCTTGCTCATTTACATCTACATGAATTAGAGCATTGATTGGTTGAGGTAGAGTTGTGATCTATTAGATATATTACCAATTATATCAACAATAAAGATACTATTATTAAGACCAAAAGCAAGATCTAGATCATAATCCATATTTCCTCTTCATTTTCACTTTCTTCTAGCCATCCACCATTTTGGTCAATATTTGACCACCACTCAACTTGGATTAAATTAGCTTTTATGTACAAAAATTTACCATGACACACCAATTTATAAAACTTACTCTCATAAATTTTCAAGGTTGTAGTAACAAGTAAAATAATAGAAGAGAAGGCTATCTCTCAACAAAAGTCACTAAGGATTCGTCTTTTGTCCTAGAACACCTCATTATTCTTAGTCTTCCACAAAAACCATAAGATATTAATAGACAAATTAAGCCACAATTGTTTAAGAACCTTATCAAAAGATATCACAAAATAAAATGAATCTTGCACAAAGAATTATTACTCTTAATATCCCAACCTAACTTATTCACCAACAAAACAAGTCAACATCTTTTAACAAATTTTTAATAAAAAAATAAATGTTCAACAATTTCAACAACATTACATACAAGACAAACACAAGAGTTGGTACCAACATCATCAAGGAAAATACCAACAATAATCTTCTTTAAAATTAAAAAACCAACTAAAACAAGCTTTCTTTGATTAAAGAATATTGGACCATAAGTGACCAAGAGTGGATTGCCAATTTTTGACAAAGCAGGCGAGTTTTCACAAGTCATTGAGCATATCTAAGGTTTTATGGGTATTTACTAGTGTAATATCAAAAATTGCATACCTTCTCAATTTCACACTATATCTTGTCCTCACTTTGGTGTCTTGTTATGAATTATCTTAAATGAAATATGTTAGCACTTTGATGTCATATTCCTCATGATTCATTGTCAATTTCTACTTTTTGCATCCTTTCTAGATCAAATTTTCCTATAGGGGAGCACAACACATAGATGTTGTTAGACTTGTGAAAAACATAAGCCACAGGATCAAACAACAAACAAAGACACCTTCCACGTTGTTGAACACTCGAAATACTAAGAGGGGGGAATTAGTATTCACTAAAATTCATTAACTTTATCAACATAAACATGCATTCAAAGCATCTCATAAAACTTGCAGAAATGGAAAAGAACAATTGAAGCATGCACCACAACAACAAACACAAGAACACCAAATTTATGTGGAAAACCCTTGGAAGGAAAAAACCACAGTGAGGATTAGCTCACAATATATTATAACCGGTTATAATGGATTACAGAATGGAGGACTCACTATCCAGAAAGAAAGGCTCGCTGCCCAAAGGACTCACTATTTAGAATAAAAAAGAGAATAGAAGAATGGATCACTGCCATATTTTGAACTACTAACAATGCATCTACAACATGTTGAAGATACAATTCCAATTAAGCTCAAAAAATTGACTTTACACACTTCATACTTCACCACTATCACCTTTCACACTTCACTCTACATCACACCTCACACACAATCTCTACATCACACCTTTTATATGTACATGCATCTTCTGCAAACAAACATATCATTAATTATGTCATCCTAATTAGATGAAACATGGCTCAAAAATCCAACCCACATACCTTGCAAAAGAAACAAAAATGTATTTTTCACCAAAATAGGTCGGCATGACCTATAATTACTCCCGTGATTTTGCTCCTTTCATAATTCAACTCTGCACGACCCCAAAACTGTTAGGTCACTACTGCACAACAAAATTGGTGAAGCAACAACTGAATGAACCAATTGTTCATCCACAACTCAACACGTTGACCACCAAACCACTTGCCACTTGCCACTTGGAGTGCATACACTTCTAACATCTTCAAAACTGCACAACATAATAATCGTCTGTGGCAGAATGTGAAGCATTCCAATATGCACTTTGCACCTGTAACTCTGCTTCTACTAAGCTTGATACTTTGTCATCGATATCTTCAGCTACGAAAGACATGCAACCCTAAAAATTTGCATGTAGACTCCTTCAATACATACCATTATTACTGTAGACACTAAAATTTGGTCTAAGCCTACGACTTCAATTTCCTCATAATTCGTATTTTCATAGTCATGATTAAATAATGTTAATTATTTAATTACTTTCTAAAGTCCTTATCCATCTATTAATTAAATAACTTTTAATTATTTAATTATTTCAATTTAACATTAATTCCTCTATTAATTAAATAAACTTAATTATTTAATTAATTCATTTTATCTTTATTTAGTCCTAATTAGTTAAATAAATGTTCTTTATTTAATTACGTCACTAATTAACTTTATCTTCCTTCTTAAATTAAATAAATTCTTATTTAATTTATCTTTATCATATTTTTTACTATAATTAAATAAATAATTTAATAATTTAATTATTCATTAATCTTTTCTTCACGCAATCAAATAAATGTCGAATCTTGAATTAAATAATCATTTAATTCATAAAAGTCTATTTTTAACACATTCCTCTATATTTAGATAAATGTTTAAGTTATCTAAATATTCATTCCTACTTGACTCGAGATCTATTTGAATCAGTCAGTTATCTCCTGATTTAATGTCTGAGTGTCTCTCACGAATAAACTCTTTGTCATAACTAGTCAGTTATCTAGTTTAATTCATATGCATGTACATACATATTAATTAAATATCTTTATTTAATTAATTAATTTTATGCATGCGTTCAAACAGATTGTGTCCATTATTTTATCTTTATCTTTGTCATGCAAACATTATTCTTCTATTTTCGAATACTCTCAACCTGAGATTAAATCATTATTTAATCTTTATCTCTATTCTTAGGTTTTATCACTCATGTCAATACTAACAATTATCTTAATGCTTGTCGAATCTTTTAATCTAAATCGTTCATCTATCTTTCAATCTCAACCTCTCATTTGAATGATCAATTTTCTATAAATTGATGTCTTTCATCATTTCAACTCCTCTCAAAATCTTGTGACTTTTGGAGCAATTACTTGAAATCTTCGATATTTTGCTATAATCACATCCATCAAGGCTATACTTGCACGTAATACTGAAAATTTGAGGGTAAGAATACCATCATAGCGAAATGGAGAAGGACAACAGAGGTTATCCATGGAGTTACATCAATCTTTGGTGATATTGTTTTATGTTTTAGCTATTTCCTTTGTTCTTTGTTGTTTAACTTTAGATTGCATTAGAGTTTGATTGCATTGTTGTTTGCTTTTAATCTTTCCTATTTTCATGATGTTACAATTACCTCAAAACCGCATGACAAGATTATGTAAAGCGGACCACAAAACTATTGTTCAAGTTGTTACTTACTATTCCAATCTGGGACTTATGCAATTTTCACCAAAACACTTATGTTTACGACAGTTTTATTCGCAGTAAATAGGTCAAATAAAATCTCCATAAACAAGACCGCGAAGAGCCTATCCTTCTTGAAAGATATGGAACAAAGACAACCTGAGGGGAAATTCTACATTCACAGAACAAAGATTGACTTCCGTTCAATCCCAAGTCTTTGATAACCAAGTCATGGTTGCACTAGGATCGGTCTCGGGTAATGATGTGACATTTGTTGTTAATCTCAAAGGGACTACAGTTATTTCTAGCTTTGCTAAGAATTACAAACATTTCACATAAAACTTCATTTCATCATCAAATAACATCATGGAATCAAAAGATTCAACATAATATTTCATGAATATCACAAATTCTTTGCTATCACTTAAGTAGATTTAGCATTAAGTATTCAACAATTTCATGGAAAATAAAATATTTTCAACAAAACTATTTCCATTCACTTATATTTTTTTGGAACATTCTCTCCTTTTTAGTTGGTTTGGGTCTGCAACAATTCATTTCTCTTCCTTATGCTCTCTTTCATCCTGATGATAGATCATGGAGTGTGATCTGAAACGTTGATGACAAAAACTCAAACACAATCAAAACCAGAAGCAAAATTGATTCATTTTCAAAAATATTAAACATCTATTCTAAAACAAAGTATAAAAATACTGAAAAATAAAAGTTTCTCCCAGTTATTCTCCATGGATGCCCCAAAGAATTAATCAAAACAGAGCAAACCGCTTTATATTTCACCAGATTGCTTCACAACTACGTATAAAATGGTGCAAGCTTTTAAAGAGAGGGTTTTGTTTATGGACACCGAGTAGGTTCTGTATGCACCCTTAAATGGCGCAGCATACAATCTTGTTCACCGAACTTACAAAACCAACTACAAAATATATTGAGATAGGTAGCTATCATAAAGCTTTGATATTAATTAATGTCTACGTGCATACAAAGTTTTATGCTGGAATGGTTCAGAAAACAGGAAAAAAGAACAAAAATTAAAAGAAGTTTTTTCTCCTCCAACATCCACAAATTCCAAACTTAAAATAAAAATGTGGGAGGAGATGGCCTTTTATAGAAACAAGGCACCCAAAAGTTCAACTTAAAAGTTTCTTCCAGAGAATTAGAAACACAAATTAAAATGCATCATGTGGCATCTGCCAACTATCATCAAGAACATTCTAGAATAAGTCAAAGCTTTGACTTTGTCCGCAACAACACTTCTCTTCATACTTCAATGCGAACGCTTTCTATCCATCAAGGCTACCGGCTTCCTTTCACAACACCGGAATGAGAAACACCTACCTGGACTAAGATAAACGTGCAAATTTAAAATTAAAATAACAAATGAACTTCATTATATTTTCGGTATCCGGTATCCGGTTCTTTCCATTTTTGCTTGACTCGAGCTCTGGGATTCTTCCTTCTTTCTTTAACTGATACTCTCGGAAAGCCCTTAATACTTGATGCATTCGCTCTTTTGAAATTCTTCATATTTCTCTCCAAGTGAGCTTAAGCTTGGTATATTCTTCAGTTACTCAAAGTATGATGTCATTTTTTTGTGCTCTGTCTGCTTCATATTTGACTATAACATTTTTGCACTGTATTATCTCATCAATAACCTCTCACGTCAGCAATTGAACAAGATCTTTATTTATCTTTTCTATCCATTCCTTGAAAGCTTTAGCTTCCTTTCCCTCTTGTCCTAATGTTTAAGGATCAAAGCCTTGACGTGTCAATATTTCAATAAATTCTTGATTTTCACTAATCAATCTTCTGCACTCAACAGTGACTTTTTCAAATCCTTCAATACATTGTATTATCATGTCACCCTCCCATTTCAATTATTTCTTCCGTTTTCTTGGCAATGAGATTTCATGTTCTAATAACACATTATTCTATATTAACTCTTGGATATCTAACTGTATGATAATTTCAATGTTTCGTCTTTCATCAATGACCCGCTCTTGGCAAAATTTACATTCATCTTCAAATATTTTCAATTTCTCTAATAGATGGTATACTTCCTTGTACTTTCTTATTACATCTGTAATAAATTCATCTCCCTGCTTTACCCAGTATTCAATCCATTCTTCAAATACATTCATCTTATGACGAACTACAACAATGGCATCCACTTGCTCCTGTGACATCAGCACCGAATTTTGGGGCAATTCAGCTTGTTCTCGATCAGATAAATTCAATGACTTAATAAAGTGTTCCAAGGTAGCAACTTGTTCCTACAATTCTCTTTTCTTTTGTTTATATTTCTGTACTCTGGCAACAATAGCATTTAAATTTACTTTTATTTCCTCCAATTCTTGCTGCCAAGATGAGTGTCCAAGATTAACACTTGTAATCCTATACTCCTTAGGCGTTATTTCATGTTTGTACTTATCAATTATTGGAGTGGCTATCTGAATATTTCTATTGCCATTTGCATTCCTCTGTATGACATGCTTTGTCTTCGCTTAGCGCCTAGGTTTAGGAGTACTTACTTCTTGAATAAAATTATTGAGATTCAGAGGCAATATTTCCACTTCCATTGGAGAAGCTAATTCCATGATTAACCAATTAGATGTATCATCATCTTGTTGTACCTCTATAACCTTTCCTTTTCCATGTTTATTGCTTGTTTCAGGAACTTCTTCCCTTTGACTTGCCACATTTTCTGGAAAGGGGATTTCTTTAGCACTATTTGGTATAGATTCAGGATTAATAGGATCTGACACTGCATCCTCTGTTGGGGGACTTATATTTTCCTATCTATCCATATTTTCTAATTCATCTCTCTGAACATTATCTTCTTCATTTACTGCTACACTGGGATTCTCTTCATTTCCAGTTCCATCTCCTGCAAACTATGTAGTTTCTTCTTCTGGAATTTCAATTTCAACACAACTTTTCTCTGATTCTTTAAAGACCTGCGAGTGTTCATTAATATTTTGCACATTCCCAAGAGAAGGTTGGGAATCGAGAGTATCTTCAATAATTCATTCATCAATAGGATTCTGCTCTGCAGTTTCCCTTGTTTCCATTTCAAGTACGCTAGGGTTTCCTGCCTATGAGGCGAGCGTTCCTTGAATAAAATCTTCTTCTTCAACATTTATGGGGTTAGATCTCGTATCCTGAATTTCTTCTATCATCGGGTGTACCATGGGTTTGTCTTTACACTTCTTTTCTTGCACTTTCTCCCACATAGCACCCCATTTATCTACTTGTTCCTTGATTTTGGCTTCATCTTCAGAAATTTCCTCCAAAGCTGTAGGAGTCCTACCCAGTCCTTGCTTCATACTAGCCATGATAACAGAAGGGGGAGAGATAAATAATTTTGCACCCCTCTGAGATGCAGACTTAGTTTGCGTACCAACATTCCTTGTTGCTCATGTTCCTTCATCAATAGTTACTCTTGTTATGGGTCTAGCTGTAGAGGAAGATGCACCTTTAGGTCTTGCTTTTGATTTATCTTTATCTATCTTTGCATCTTTTTTTTTATCAGATGGTTTTATGGGAACTTCTTTTCTTATTGCTTCAGGGGTTCTTTCTTCAATTCTAACACATAGAGTAGCCTTACTAGTCTTTCTTTTCTTCTTGGTAGGCTCTCCACTTTCAAAAGCAGTTTCATCTCTTTGTTTACTTCTTTTATCTTTTGAGAAGATGGGTACAATTCCTCTTTCTCTCAAACTTTTACAAAAATCATTAATCCAGTGTTGAGTATACCTTAGGACTAGCCTAGTAAAGTTATCAATCAATGTCATGTCTTCAACATCAACACTTGGGTCTAGAATGGGTTCATCATATACCCTGTCATCATTATAAAACCGGTTCAACACCTAACCATCATCTTCTTCCAATTGGTATGGGACGTCATAAAGCTTGAGCATTCAAGCAAACCCTAAAGTCATTCTTTCATACTTTCTTCTTCTTACCACGTGCTCGTCTTCATAGTTAAGCCAATAATCTTCTAAATGAGGCACATGAGCACGAAAACCAGCTATATTTTTAGCAATATTTCCTTCAATATCATAATACACTCTCTAGAGTGGGAATTCTTCAAAATGGTAGGTCCTCAGCTCTTCATCACACAAATCAGTTACTCTAATTGCACTGCACTTATAATTTCCTATTGTGATGGGAAACTTAAAAGAGGCCTTTTTGTGAGCATGGCTATAAAGAGCCTGAGATGGTTTTAACTCTCACTAATTCCAATAAAATAATTGTTTGTAGGATACCTGGGAAACATGAATGGGTGTCCATCAAATCCCTCCACTCTGATGTAGGAGTAAGTTGGTAACTATATGTACCAGCCTCCCATAGGCCGAATAGCACTTTGTGCTTCCAGGGATAATCTTTTAGGTTTATCACCTTCCATTGTTCTCACCAGTTTCATTAAGAACAAATCATTAACTTTTTTGTAATCATCTTTATACCCGTGGATAGTGATTTGGGGTAAATGTGCATATATCAAACTATTGCCTACTTGCATGCCCAAAGTACCAATCTGTTTTAGCCCTTGTTTACTGGCTCTCATAACACATGAGTAAATAACATATGATGACATGTAGAAACATCTAGTTTTGGGGAATGTAGTAATCTATTCATGTAACTTGTCACTTATTAATTTCCCCGAATGCAACTCCACAGGACCCTCTATCATGCAGGATATTATCACGAACATCCAGGTTTCGAATTTGCTTGCATCTCTCAAACCAGCTACTCTACTCAACAAAGTTATAATGTCTTGCATTTCTTGTTTAAACATAGACCTATGAATTACCTTGGTCTATAGTGTAATTAGTTGTTGGCACCATTGGGTACTCATAATTTCTCTATTACGCTCCTTAGCGCTCTGATATGTCTTGGCCTTGGATTTTAGGTCGACATTGAACATATGTGTGTAGGAGGGGAGACCGAATGTATACATGATTCCTTTCTACGATAGGTTTGTGTAAATTATTCCCTCTTTGTCAACAATCCTCTTGGCTGGGTTGTAATGATTTATGCATTGCATAACTAATTCAGGAGCTTCCATTGTTGGCGGAAACCCTCCTACAAGAAGTAACCCATTTGATACGACACTTTTGGTACATTGGGTAGCATTCTCTTGCAACAGCCGTGAAAGGAAATTAGTGTCGGAAGATCATCCCATGTGGGTGTCTGTAACCACTACATTAATGGGTACTGCTTGTGAATTGCAATACTTGAATTCATCTTCTACTCTTTCGTCAAAAGTGCTCATTTTGACATAATGTGCTCTGCAATTTTTAGAATTACTTTCTTGTGTGCGACTTAGGGTTAAATTTAACCAAAAAACTTATATTTCATAAAAATTTCAATTCATTTTTTGATTAAATTTAACAACTCAGAGAAAAAAAATTACATTTCAATTTCAAAATGGGAAAAATACCATTATCTAGATTTTCTAGCTTGAGAAACTCTTAGCAAAGTATCAATTATTCGGAACGTACCTAGTTCTGGTTAAAAATGGTGATTCTTCATAATGCAACTTCAAAACCATTGGTAACTGTGACTTAGTTTCTCAAAATTTTACCTCTCTTTGCACGCCAATGTCATTTCATTAATTCAATGTCCTTAGTAAATTTACAATATGACGTGAAGTGGAGTGTTGTCGAAGCAACTGCATGCTTGAGGTGGTGCCAAGTATGTAGGTAGTTCGCCACCTTCATTAATTACCTATTATTTTGCATTAATTCCTAGAATAAAGGTGCAATCATTATGGATTATGGTTGAAATCATGAACACCTAGATTTCTATGTTGGCTCACTATTTGAGAAGAAAGACAGTGCGGTGATTATACGTGGCAATTGTATGTCACACTACTTCTTTGCAAGGTATATTCCATTAAAAAAAATGTAATCAATTGATGATCATTGGGGTTGAGGCTTTTAGTATTGCTTTCGAAAAGATCGAACAACATCGAGATCTGGGAAATATCTTTTGGGGAAAGAGAAAACCGAAACAAGAGAAAGACCGGAAACCGAAACTGAAAGATAAACTTGACGAAAATTCAAAGTAGACTTTTCAGTTTCTGAATTTTACAAAAAAAGAAACAATGAAACACCGAACTCTGGTAAAAGAGGAGATTACCGGGATTTGAATTTTGATCAATGAAATACCAGGTGGAGCTAGGATCTTTTGAAGACACAGACTCTTTTGGCTCAATGCAAGATTCTGGGATTCTAGTTTTTGGCAACAGACTAAACATTAAGAGCATACAAAAACACCAAAACTGGGAAAACAAAAGGCTATAACAACAAAGAGGCCAAGTGAAAATGAGAGAGAAAACCAACAATTGGCCGAGCATCAGAACAATGCCAAAGCGAGCAAAAACAACAAAACAAAAGAGCAAGGAAAAAAAGAAAAAGGGGGTCCACATTTTTCCAAGGGGAAAAATGGGCCGTGTTGTGAGACCACACAACAACTAGCAACCAACAAAACAAAACAAAACAATAGAAAGTCAATTCCAAATCTAACATCAATGTTCCAACTTTCTTTAGTATTCTAGTTATAAATCATGGGATCCTTATTCCATTTCAAATTTTACTTTGGTTAGCATGCAAAATTAAGTATTACTGAACTTAGGTGTGTGCAATTGATTATTTCTGCTACAGTAAAATTAGAAATAGCAACCATTTGCATTAATCTACATAATATGACAATTCCTTTTAAGCCAACCAAGGATAGAATCTTGCTGCTAGTCAAGCATCCATAGCCCTGACAAGGTTATCTCTGCAATTCCCCCAAACATAGCTCTACTGTCGATCAGGTGTCCATAGCCCCAGTAGAGTTATTTGGATAGCCTAAAGAGTGGATATCACTTTTTTTTCTTGAATGATTTGGGATAGCTCAGTAGAATAATTTAAATGAATTCGTTTGTAGCTCAACATCAACTGAATGATTCATGCTAATCAGAGTATATAAGATTGAATAATTCTCAAACAATTTATAAATGGAAAACTATTTCTGATCATAATAGATATTAAAGTTTTGGAGTTGACATTCTATTGACCCTTTGACCTTCAAAGGTTTCCAATTAATGTAGAGTCAAATGACGCAACACCCAAAAAAAAAAAAAAACAAAGAGACTATTCACAAAAAGAAAACTATTTACAAAAAACAACATTAATCTATGACTGGAAATAATGCTTTAGAAACTGCCCATTCACAGGCAATGGGATATCTTTGCCAGTCAAAGACTTAATCTATAAGTTCTATCACCTGAGATTTCAGAAATTTGGTATGGGCCTGTCCATAATCTATCAAACTTACCATGTTCACTTTTACGTTCATAAGCTTTATTCCAGTATAGGACCAAATCGGATGTTCTGAAAGTCTTTAATTTGGCATACTTATCAAACCATCTTTTCACTATGGATTGATGTTTAGAAAAATGATCTATGGCTCGGGTACGTTTCTCATCTACATGCATCAATTGCAACAATCGAGCTTTTGTTTGATCATCTAATCCAATATATTCTTGTGCAAACTGCCAGGTAGGGATTTTTAAGTTTATTGGTAGTATAGGATCTACCCCATAGACTAAATGATAAGGAGAATTCCCTAATGTAGCTTTCATCCTAGTACGATCTACCCAAAGGACGAATTTTAACAAAGAATGCCATTTCCTAGGGTTCTTTTCAATCAATTTTCTAATTATATCCAACAAATTCTTATTTGATGATTCAACTAATCCATTTCCTTGCGGATAATAATTAGATGAAAATTTCAATGTTATGCCATATTCAAATGCCTAATTAGAAATTTTCAATGAAGCAAAATCAGGGCCATTATCACATAGCAATGCGTACGATGTTCTAAACCTGGTGATAATGTTTTCTTCCAAAATATTTATGACCACATCTGTAGTGCATTGCTTGTTGGGGCATGCCTATGTCCATCAAGTACAATAGTCTATAGCCATCAATATGAATCGATGACTAGCAGAAGATGGAGGATTGATGGTTCCAATAAAGTCTAATCCCCATTGTGAAAAGGAACGCATCTCCATCACCAACTGCAACGGTTGAGCATTGAACCTTCCTTTATCTAACGTTGTTTGACATGTATGACAGTGTTTAATATGTTCATAAGTATCTTTAAAGATCGTGGGCCAGTAGTAGCCCGCTCTTAAAATGAGGTGTGCAGTAGCTAAAGGTGCTCCATGAGTTATTCCAAATCTATCATGCAGTTCATGCAACACTTTATCGGCTTCTTTTCTATTTAAGCATCTTAAATAGATTCCTTCATGTTTTCTTTTGAATAGAACCCCACCCTTAATCATGTAACTCTATGATTTTATCTTGAGGGCTCTTCTTTGATTCCTTTGCATTTGATCAGGGCAAGTGTGGCTGACCAAATAATGCCAAATGTCTGAATACCAATCTTCTTGATCTTTTTCATCCAATGTGTATTGTTGACTTGAGATTTGGGGATCTATTTCTGCAATAGATTTAACCAAAGCTTGTCCCCAGACCAACCTCATGGGTATGATGTATAAATCATATTCTTGTAAAATGGTGACCCATTTAGCTCTCTTTTGTCCGAGCTCACTTTGTGTTAACAACATTTTGACAGTCGAATCTGGGACAATGGCTTTAACTATACTTCTGAGGATGTAATGTCTAAACTTGCATACAACTTTGACCAAAGCAAAGGATTGTTTTTCAACATTTGTGTATCTCAATTCTGCTTCCTTGAACGGAGCATTCATAAAAGCAATTGGTTTTTCTTCTTTATTTTTTCCTTTCTGTGTTAATACTGTTGCACAAGTGTGACCGGAAGCGAATGACTAAATATAAAAAGGTTTAGTATAATCTGGACTTACTAGTACTAGTGCTTCTATGATTGTAGTCTTTATAGTATCGAAGGTGATCTTAGCTTCATTCATCCACTCTATTTTGGCATCTTTCTTTAACATATCATTGAGTGGATTCACTATTTCGGTGAATCCTGTAATAAATTTTTGAATAAAGTTAATCTTACCGAAATATGACTTCAATTCTTTTCTACTTCCCGGGGGCTATAATTTGAGTAATTTGTTCACTCTGTCTGGGTCGATTGAAATACCATGTTCAAAAATGATATGTCCCAACAACTTTCCTTCAGTCACCCTAAAAATACATTTTTTAGGATTTAGTGAAACTCCATAAGTTTCGCACTTCTGTAATATCACTCTAAGATCTTGAACGTGATCTCTTCTATCTTTAGAAAATATTGTAAGGTCATCCATGTAATAACAATACATTTTCCTATCAATTCTCGAAAAGTGTAGTCTATGGCTCTCTAGAATGTAGCTCCAACATTTATCAATCTAAACGACATCCTTCTATAAGCGAAAGTTCCCCACTTCATGGTGAAAGTTGTTTTCATCCGATCTTCCCTCACTACCATTACTTGGTTATATCCAGAAAATCCATCCAAAAAGGACATCATTTGCGAACCATTAACTATCTGTAACACTTCTTCGAGTGAGGGTAGTGGATAATTGTCTTTTTCAGATGCTCTGTTGAGATTTTGGAAATCTACACACAATTGTATATCTCGATTCTTTTTCCTTACAGGGACTAAATTTTCCACCCAAGTGGAATGTCTGGTTGGAAAAATTATCTTGGCTGACAACAATTTTTTAACTTCCTTTTGAATTAAAGGCTCTAAGAGAGCATTCACTAGACGTTGTTTCTATCGGAAAGGTTTCGCATCGGGCTTCAATGGTATAGTATGTGTAATGATGGAAGTGTCATACGTCTTTAAGTCTTCATATGTCCATGATATGACTTTCCAGTAATCTTTAAGTTCCTGAGCAATATTTCTCTTCTCTTCTTCAATGCAAACCTTTCCTATGAGTACATTTTTAGGGTCTTCTTTAGTATGCAAATTATATAACTCAGATATTCCTCCATCACTTTGAGGTAAATATTTATGTCTGACTATCTAGTCAATATTGAATAATCATTATAACTCAATTATTCCTTTTGGGATATTATTATCTCTGGCTTGAGTCAATTCTTCATCTTGAATTTCGCTATCAGGGCGATCTATCTCTTCAATGATTTGTGCTTCGAAAATATCAGAATTAGTAATGAATTCCAATATGTGTCAGTCATCTTCAAACACTTGAAAGTTAGTGACATTATCAGGAACCAAGGGTAATTGTACCAATTCAACTATGAATCTTTTCAGATTTGAGGTCTCTAAAGGTTCCAAAGGTCTCTAAAGGTTTCAATTCTTCATCTTGAATTTCTCTATCAGGGCGATCTATCTCTTCAATGATTTGTGCTTCAAAAATATCAGAATTAGTAATGAATTCCAATATGTGTCAGTCATCTTCAAACACTTGAAAGTTAGTGACATTATCAGGAACCGAGGGTAATTGTACCAATTCAACTATGAATCTTTTCAGATTTGAGGTCTCTAAAGGTTCCAAAGTACTAGCAGCAGTAGCTAGAGCATTAGCTCTCTGATTGAATCTTTTAGGGATATGATTAATGTTGAATGGGTTGAATTCTTCAATTAAATCCCATGCTCTGTGTCAACAATTGGATAATCTTTTGTAGTGAAAAATATATTTCTTTCAGACTTGTTTAACTATCAATTCTGAATCACCAAACACTTTAAGGATTCTAACTTTCTTCTTGATTGCCAGGATCAAGCCATGTATAAGGGCTTTGTATTTTGCCACATTGTTAGTACATTGAAATTGCAATCAATATGCAGCCATGAAAGGCTTACCTTGCGGATTGATAAGTTCCACTCCAATTACAATTTCTTTTTTTTTTATTTTGATCCATCAAATTTGAGAATCCAAGCTTGATCATCTATATTCAAAATTTTACCATTTAATGACATCATCGTACAAATCTTTTCATTCTATATGTTTTGATCTTCATTTTTACATATTTCTGATTCAGTTCTTTTGGAATCATCATGTTCTAGACAATATTGAATCTCAATTCTATGAATTACCTCCAAACACATCATACAACTGTTTTCTGAATGTGCAACATTATGCAATCTGCACTAGTCCTGCAACAACAAAAAATTTAGTGAAATTTTACTTTTATTGCTCTCCTGAGCTTTTGCAATAATATTCTTCTGAAATTTATCATAAGGACCATTCTCTTCCTCAGAAGAATCACAATCTGATTCAATTAAAACATTTGTTCTAGGAGTTAGTTCATTAGATTTCCTAGCATCACAAGTGAAAACTTCCTCAATTTTAACTCCTGAACTACGTATTTTATAAACCCCTAGTTCTACATCAATATATAGAACTTCATTTTTCTGATTATAATTTGTGATCATGTATTCCATGCGAGGTTCTCTTTCAAACCTAATTTGATTAGGAACTCCTTTCCATGGTAACCACATGTGTGAGAAGCCGGTAGCCATGTATCCATTTAATGTTTTAGAGAAATCTCTACTTAGAAGCATACCATAAGTATCAAGTATCTCCATGACTTGAATGTCAATATAGTATTGGATTCTAGGATCAGAAGCCAATTGCATGTGAATATTAGTCAACTCTCCTACTATGTTTACTTCTATCTTATCAAGTTGAGTGACTTTCTTTAAAGAATTTGCAAGAGTTAACCCCAATGTTTGACATATGGCTAACGACATCACGTTAGTAGAAGCTCCAAAGTCTACTAAGAAATTATGAATATTCTTACCAAATATTCTCAAAGTCAGCAAAAATGGTGAGGACTCTAATTTTCCTTTATAAAAGGCTACTTGTGTGTCTGCTATGGGAACAATGTTCTTATCTTTTTCTTTAGCTTGACTATCTTTCACTTGAATGTCCTTAGATTTGCTTTCTTTAGGAAAATATTCTAAAGTATTCAAGAAAGCTTTCTTGATCATAGGTGTCTTAAGCAATTATGATAGAGAGAGGCTAATATTTACTTTCTTAATTTCTTATGCTAAATAATTGGTTAAATTTCTTTGATCAGCAGAATCTATCTTTTCACCTTTTGAAACATTTGATGAATTGTAGTAAGAGGTCACCTTAGGTAACCCAAGATTATTGCTTGATTTGTAATCATGTGGAGTGTTAAAGTTATTAGGCAGGATGGATGTTGTTAAAGGCCCATTGAATCTACCTCCACTGTTAGTGTTATTCCTCGTGTTGTAATTATGCCCCTTCTGATACTGTTGAAAGGCATGTATTTCATCCATTTCTTCTTGAGGCTCGTTTTCATCCTGATAAGAAAAAGTGTATGTCTCTAAAGTCATAGTCAAATTATCACCTCCATATTCATGAGCATGACTTGTGATAGTTGAAGGTAATTTGAAATGTTCATAACTTTCCAGGACTAAAGTAGAGTCATATCCTACCAGAACTAATTCATTTCCTTTAGGAGGATGAGAATCACAATGCTCATTGTAATGAGTAGCAACAAGGAAAATATCTGAAGCGATTTTAAATTGTGAACAATCCACTTCAGCATGAACATTTGTATTATGAATTCTTCACCAATTTTTCATTGCAATGTCAACTAAGTTCACTTTTGATGTAAACATTTCATCAGTTGAATCAGGATTGTCTAAACGTGTTAATACTCCCCCATTATTAGGGAGTGTATTCCATGGTCTAGGTGGCCTGGGAGCATTATACATTCGATTTTGAGAATTCTGATTGTTATTCTGAGAGTAGAAATTTTGATTTCTTAATTGTGTAACCTCTGTGGTTAATCTTTTGAGTTGAGCTGTAACTTCTTTCATGTCTTCTTTTTCCTTAGAAATTTTGACATTTTGATTTTCTTGAGTTTGCGAGAATTTTTTTTTCCATTAGGACATAACTCTATAATAGCTGGACCAGGGTGAGGGACTAAAGGTTGACTATTTCCTGGTTGAAAGAAAGTATTTTTAGGAAATGTCCCATTTTGGACCACTGTAGGATAAACATTAGGAGTTATAGGATGACCTATAGGCACTCCATTTGCATTTGGGGTAGGGTAAATATTCAATCTAATTTTTCCATTCGTGGATGATCCATTTCCAAGATGTTTCATTTCTAAATTTACACTTACGGCTTCAGCATAGGCTTCTAGTAAAGTAGTGGGAGGATTGGTTCTTCACTTCACAAACATAGCAGTCAAAGGATCTACTATTGTATAATAAATTGTGATAGCAGACAAATTATCCACTACATAAGGTGCTTGTAACCTAGAATAAGCCTTTTGAAATCTATCATTAAAAGCGGGTATAGGTTCTCCTTCGAATCTCTTGATTTGAGAGAATTGATGATATAACAAGGATCAGTCGGTGTTCTAAATCTAGCTAAAAATTGAGTTTCCATGTCTTGCCATGATCTAATGGAACTACTAGGAAAATTGATACACCACTGGTAAACTTCATCACTCAAAGTATATGGGAATAATTGACACAAAACATCTTCATGTTGAATTCTTGCTCGAAAACATGTATCTTTGAATATACTGATATGTTCTTCAACATCTTTGTGGAAATAATACTTAGGACACAACTTGTCAGGATTTTCAATAAATCATTATATACAACAAATTGAATCGGTGACTCCACATTAAAGAATGCCATCACTACAGGAGGTGATGGTTCAACAATGGTTGGAATCTTTGGACTTGCACTTAAACTTGCAGACTTTTGAGGTCTAGATGATGTTCGACCACTAAGCTCAACTAAGGTCACTCGAGGATCACTAGACCGAGATCTAGTGGTTCTACGGAAATCCAGTTTAAACCCTAACAAAACCAAAAAAACAACAATAAGGCCCTCTTTCTAGAGCCAATTCATGTTGACAATGGTTTTACTCGCAGTAAATAGGTCAAATAAAATCTCCACAGACAAGACCGCAAAGAACCTATCCTTCTTGAAAGATATGGAACAAAGACAACCTAAGGGGAAATTATGCATTCACAGAACAAAGATTGACTTCCGTTCAATCCCATGTCTTCGATAACCAGGTCATGGTTGCACTAGGGTCACTCTTGGGTAATGATGTGACATTTATTGTTAATCTCAAAGGGACTACGATTATTTCTAGGTTTGCTAAGAATTACAAACATTTCACATAAAACTTCATTTCATCATCAAATAACATCATGAAATCAAAAGATTCAACATAATATTTCATGAATATACAAATTCTTTGCTATCACTAAAGTAGATTTAGCATTAAGCATTCAACAATTTCATGGAAAATAAAAGATTTTCAACAAAACTATTTCCATTCACTTATATTTTTTGGAACATTTTCAAAAATATTAAACATCTATTCTAAAACAAAGTATTAAATATTGAAAAATAAAAGTTTCTCTCGGTTATTCTCCATGGATGCCCCAAAGAATTAATCAAAACATAGAAAATCACTTTATATTTCACCAGATTGCTTCAAAACTACATATAAAATGGTGCAAGCTTTTAAAGAGAGGGTTTCATTTATGGACACCGAGTAGGTTTTGTATGCACCCTTAAATGGCGCAACATATAGTCTTGTTTGGCCGAACTTACAAAACCAACTACAAAAGATACTAAGATAGGTAGCTATCATAAAGCTCTGATATTAATTAATGTCTATGTGCTCTAACATCCAAAAATTCTAAACTTAAAATAAAAATGTGAGA
This sequence comes from Sequoia sempervirens, assembly GCA_007258455.2. Taxonomy (NCBI): domain Eukaryota; kingdom Viridiplantae; phylum Streptophyta; class Pinopsida; order Cupressales; family Cupressaceae; genus Sequoia; species Sequoia sempervirens. The sequence goes on from VDFB02332345.1 coordinate 165,911, forward strand.
GGAGATGGCCTTTTATAGAAACAAGGCACCCAAAAGTTCAACTTAATTTTTTTTTCTAGAGAATCAGAAACACAAATTAAAATGCATCACGTGGCATCTGCCAATTGTCATCAAGAACATTCTAGAATAAGTCAAAGCTTTGACTTTGTCTGCAGCAACACTTCTCTTCATACTTCAGTGTGAACACTCTGTATCCATCAAGGCTACCAACTTCCTTTCACAACACCAGAATGAGAAACACCTACCTGGACCAGGATCAACTTGCAAATTTAAAATTAAAATAACAAATGAACTTCATTATATTTCTAATATTCAGTTCTTTCCATTTTTTCTTATGACTTGGGCTCTGGGATTCTTCCTTCTTTCTTTAATTGATACTCTCAGAAAGCCCTTAATACTTGATGTATTCACTCTTTCAAAATTCTTCGTATTTCTCTCCAAGTGAGCTTGACTATAACATTTTTGCACCGTATTTTCTCGTCAATAACCTCTTGCATTAGCAATTGAACAAGATCTTTATTTATCTTTTCTATCCATTCCTTGAAATATTTAGCTTCCTTTCCCTCCTGTCCTAATGTTTGAGGATTAAAGCCTTGATGTGTCAATATTTTAATAAATTCTTGATTTTCACTAATCAATCTTCTGCACTCAACAATGACTTTTTCAAATCCTTCAATACATTGTATTATCATATCACCCTCCCATTTCAGTTGTTTCTTCCATTTTCTTGGCAATGAGATTTCATTTTTTGATAATACATTAGTTAGTATTAACTCTTGGATATCTGACTGTATCAAAATTTCAATGTTTCGCCTTTCATCAATGACCTGCTCTTGGAAAAATTTACATTCATCTTCAAATCTTTTCAATTTCTCTGAATGATGGTATGCTTCCTTGTACTTTCTTATTGCATCTGTAATAAATTCATCTCCCTGCTTTACCTAGTATTCAATCCATTCTTCAAATACATCCATCTTATGATGAACTACAACAATGGCATCCACTTGCTCCTGTGACATCAACATAGGATGTTGGGGCAGTTCAGCTTGTTCTCAACCAGATAAAGTCAATGACTTAATAAAGTGTTCCAAGGTAGCAACTCGTTCCTTCAATTCTCTTTTCTTTTGTTTATATTTTTGTACTCTAGCAACAATAGCATTTAAATTTACTTTTATTTCCTCCAATTCTTGATGCCAAGATGAGTGTCCAAGATTAACACTTGTAATCCAGTACTCCTTAGGAATTATTTCATGTCTATCCTTATCAATTATTGGAGTGGCTATCTAAATAGTTCTATTGCCATCTGCATTCCTTTGTATGACATGCTTTGTCTTTTCTCTATGCCTATGTTTAGGAGTAATTCTTGCATAAAATTATTGAGATTCAGAGCTAATATTTCCACTTCCATTGGAGAAGATAATTCCCTGATTAACCAATCAGGTGTATCATCATCTTTTTGTACCTTTGTAACCTTTCCTTATCATTGTTTATTGCTTGTTTCCAGAACTTCTTCCCTTTGACTTGCCACATTTTCTGGAATGGGGATTTCCTTAGCACTATTTGGTATAGATTCAGGATTAATAGGATCTGACACTACCTCCTCCGTTGGGGGACTTATATTTTCCTGTCTATCCAGATTTTCTAATTCATCTCTCTGAACATTATCTTCTTCATTTACTGCTACACAGGGATTCTCTTCATTTTCAGTTCCATGTCCTACAAACTGTGTAGCTTCTTCTTCTAGAATTTTAGTTTCAATTTCAATTTCAGCATGGTGTTTCTTTGATTCTAGAAATACCTGTGAGTGTTCATTAACATTTTTCACATTCCCAAGAGAAGGCTGGGAATCAAGACTATCTTCAATAATTATTTCATCAATAGGATTTTACTCTACAGTTTCCCTTGTTTCCATTTCACGTACGCTAGGGTTTCCTACCTCTGAGGCAAGCGTTCCTTGAATAAACTCTTCTTCAACATTTATGGGGTTAGAGCCCGTATCCTGAATTTATTCTATCATTGGGTGTACCATGGGTTTGTCTTTAGACTTCTTTTCTTGTACTTTCTCCCACATAGCACCCCATTTATCTACTTGTTCCTTGATTATGCCTTCATCGTCTTCAAAAATTTCCTCCAAAGCTATAGGAGTCTCGCCCAGTGCTTGCCTCATACTAGCCATATTAATAGAAGGAGGAGAGCTAAATTATGCTAAAACCCTCTGAGTTGCAAACCTGGTTTACGTACCAACATTCCCTATTGCTCCTATTCCTTCATCAATAGTTACTCTTGTTCTAGGTCTAGCTATAGAGGAAGATTCACCTTTAGGTCTTACTTTTGATTTATCTTTACTTGTCTCTTCATCTTTCTGTTTATCAGATGGTTTTAATGGGAACTTCATGTATTATTGCTTCAGGGGTTCTTTCTTCAATTCTAACACCTAGAGTAGCCTTACTAGTCTTTTATTTCTTCTTGGTAGGCTCTCCACTTTCAAAATTAGTTTCATCTCTTTGTTTTCTTCTTTTATCTTCTGAGAAGATGGGTTCAATTCCTCTTTCTCTCAAAATTTTACAAAAATCATTAATCCAGTGTTCAGTATACCTTTGGATTGGCCTAGTAAAGTCATCAATCGATGTCATGTCTTCATCATGAACACCTGGGTCTGGAATGGGTTCATCATATACCCTGTCATCATTATAAAATTGGTTCAACACCTGACCATCATCTTCTTCCAATTGGTCTGGGATGTCATAAAGCTTGAGCATTAGAGCAAACCCTAAAGTCATTCTTTCATACTTTCTTCTTCTTACCATGTGCTCGTCTTCACAGTTAAGCCAATAATCTTCTAAATGAGCACACGAGCACGAAAACTAGCTATATTTTTAGCCATATTTCCTTCAATATCATAATACACTCTTTGGAGTGGAAATTCTTCAAAATGGTAGGTCCTCAACTCTTCGTCACACAAATCAGTTACTCTAATTGCACTGCACTTATAATTTCCTATTGTGATGGGAAATTTAAAAGAGGCCTTTTTGCGAGCATGGCTATAAAGAGCCTGAGATGGTTTTAACTATCTCACTAATTCCAAGAAAATATCTTTGTCTATAGGATACCTAGGCAACATGGATGGGCGTCCATCAAATCCCTCCACTCTGATGTAGGAGTAAGTTGGGAATTGTATGTACCAGCCTCCCATAGGCCGAATGACACTTTGTGCTTCCAGGGATAATCTTTTAGGTTTAGCACATTCCATTGTTCTCACCAGTTTCATTGAGAACAAATCATTAAATTTTATGTAATCATCTTTAAACCCGTGGATAGTGATTTGGGGTAAATGTGCATATATCAAACTATTTCCCACTTGTGTGCCCAGAGTACCAATATGTTTTAACCCTTGTTTACTGGCTCTCATAGCACAAGAGTAAATAACATATGATGACCTATAGAAACATTTGGTTTTGGGGAATGTAGTAATCTATTCATGTAACTTGTCACTTATTAATTTCCCCCAATGCAACTCCACAAGACCCTCTATCATGTAGGATATTATCATGAACATCCAGGGTTCGAATTTTCTTGCATCTCTTAAACCAGCTACTTTGCTCAGCAAAATTCTAATGTCTTGCATTTCTTGTTTAAACATAGACCTCTGAATTACCTTGGTTTGTAGTGTAATTAGCTGTTGGCACCATTGGGTACTCATAATTTCTCTATTACGCTCCTCAACGCTCTTATATGTCTTGTCCTTGGCTTTTAGGTCGACATTGAACATCTATGTGTAGGAGGGGAGACCGAATCTATACATGATTCCTTTCTACGACATGTCTTCATAAATTCTTCCCTCTTTGTCAACAATCCTCTTGGCTAGGTTGTAATGATTTATGCATTGCTTAACTAATTCAAGAGCTTCCATTGCTGGTAGAAACCATCCTGTAGGAAGTAACCCATTTGATATGACACTTTTGGTACATTAGGTAGCATTCTCTTGCAACAGCCGTGAATGTATTTCAGTGATGGAAGACCATCCCATGTGGGTGTCTGTAACCACTGTACATTAATGGGTACTATTTGTGAATTGTAATAGTTGAATTTATCTTCTGCTCTTGCATCAGAAGTGCTCATTTTGACATAATGTGCTCTACAATTTTTAGAATATGTTTCTTGTATGCGAGTTAGGGTTAAATTTAACCAAAAAACTTATATTTCATAAAATTTCCAATTCATTTTTCGATTAAATTTAACAACTCAGAGAAAAAAAATAACATTTCAATTTCACAATGGGAAAAATACCATTATCGAGATTTTCTAGCTTGAGAAACTCTTAGCAAAGTATCAGTTATTTAGAACATACCTGGTTCTGGTTAAAAATGGTGATTCTTCATAATGCAACTTCAAAACTCTTGGTAATTGTGACTTAGTTTCTCAAAATTTTACCTCTCTTTGTGTGCCAATGTCGTTTCGTTAATTCAATGTCCATAGTAAATTTGCAATATGACGCGAAGTGGAGTGTTGTAAAAGCAACTACATGCTTGAGGTGGTGCCAAGTACATAGGTAGTTCGCCACCTTCATTAATTTCCTTTTATTTTGCATTAATTCCTAGAATAACGGTGCAATCATTACGGATTATGGTTCAAATCATGAACACGTAGATTTCTGCATTGGCTCGCTATTTGAGAAGAAAGATGGCGCAGTGATTATATGTGGCAATTGTATGTCACGGTACTTCTTTGCAAGGTATATGCCATTAAAAAAAATGTAATCAATTGATGATCACTGGTGTTGAGACTTTTGGTATTGCTTTTGAAAAGATCAAACAACACCAGGATCTGGGAAATATCTTCTGGGGAAAGA
>VDFB02332346.1:0-21743 GCA_007258455.2 Sequoia sempervirens
GGGGACAATGACTAGTGGAGAAACCCATTGACTATTAGAGATTGGATAAATAAAACCAGCATCAAGAAAATTTTGAAGTTTACTTTTAACTACTTCTCTAAGTGCTAGATTTACTCTTCTTTGAGGTTGTCTAACTGGTGAAAAATATTCTTTAATATAGATCCTGTGAGTACAAACTCAAGGATCTATTCCTTGCATGTCCCCATATTCCCATGCAAAAGTTTTATGCTGTTCTTGTAGCATTTTTAATAAGTTAGCCTCTTGAGATTGTGACAACTTGCTATTGACATTCAAACAATGACCTGGAGACAATTCTATCTGCTTAGTGAGATTACTCATAGAATCTATAGGTGATGTTTGCACCTCTTGTGGAAGAAAATTATGAAAAATCACTGAAAGTTTAGGTAGTGAACTTTTAGAATCTGGTTGCTATAGGAAACATTGCAGATGACTGCCATTTGGATCAAATGAACTACCCGTATCAGAGTTGTACTGTAGAATTTGAAAAGGCAAAGCATCTTCACTCTGAAGTTGTGAGAATGGGTCATTTTGAAGCATCATTAATTGAGCCAAGGAATTGGATTCTTTAGTTTCTTCCCCTACATCCGGCCAAATAGGTTGGGACAAATCTGGTTGAGGTCTAGCAGGTGAATACAACACCAATTTTTTTGTGGACTGTCCATCAGAAATGGTCATATCTTTAGAATGGCATCCTATAAAAGCATCAGCAGTGGCTAACCATGGTCTTCCAAGGATAACTAGATACCCTCCTAAAGTTTCCTTAATTGATAATATTGTGAAATCAATAAGATACTCCCAAGATTCAAGAGTGACAATTACATTTTCCACTATCCCATCAGGTTTAACTGTGGAGCTATCTACAAGCTGCAGAACTGTGGGTGTAGACCTAATGTTTGAAATGTTCAAGGAGTCCATAGTATGCTTTGTCATGACATTAATGGCAGCACCTAAATCAATCAAAATATTTTTTACAACTTGGCCATTTATATGTATCTGCACTACAGGACTTCCAGGGTCAACATACTTTGGAATGACTGCATTTCCCAACATTATATCAACCAATTTCCCTAAGACATGAATTCTTTGAGGATCCTTTTTCTTTCATCCAGGCTTCTTCAAATAGGCCTCTTTAATAGGTTTTCCAAATATGGGAACATCTTTAATAGCCTGAAATAAAGGGATTTGAATTTGTACATTCTTGAGCTGATCCAGGATGTCAAAAGTGGGTTCTTTGATGAATTTTGATGTAATACTTTACAACCTCTGAGGAAAAGGTGGGTTGTCTTGATTTTGCAAAATAGGCTCCTTAGAAACTGTATCAGTTATGGGCATATGCTCACTAGGAACAACAGGTGCAGTAGATTCTTCAAGGGGAGAATCTGGTATTTCAGTAATTAAAGGAAGTTTTGGAGCAGGTAAAGTGGTTGTAGACCTCAAATGGATATCATTTATGTTTAAGGCATAAGCTTGATATTGGTTTGCTTCGGCAAGATATGCAGGTTGTTGTGGCTATTGCTATTGCTTATGATTGAGATTTGGCAACAGCTGGGAAGGCATAGGCATTTACTTTGGAGGGCCAGGATTTGTGGCAGTTGCTGTAGGAGGTGGCATGAGGGCCTGTGGTTGTGGCTGCGGAAGTTGCAGGAATCCAAGAGGTGGGTTTTTCCATTGCTGAGGGTCTCTCCATTGAATATTTTGTTGCCAATTTCCTGAAGGTGGGGTCCATTGCCCTTGTGGCTACCAACCTCCTTGAAGAGATTGTCATTGTGGGTTCTGATAATTAGGCCAACTTGGTTGAGGTGGATTCCAGGGTGGTGGTGGTCCATATGCATGTTGTCATTGGTTATTATAGCCAGAATAAGGATTACCAAAAGTTAAAGGATATTGAGGCATACCTTGTCTTTGGGCCCATGGTCTCCTTTGTGCAACAAAGAACACTTGATCATCATCACCTTCTACTGGCTTGAAGTCAATAGGTAGTTGCCTAGCTTCCAAATTAACCACCATCTTGCATCTGCAGTTTCATTTCTTCTGTCTGCAGTATGGACAAAACTCAGCCAAAACTACCTCAACTTCCTCATGTTTCTTCTGAGCTTGCATGGTGTCCAGTTGTGTAGCCATATTATTAATGATGTCCTGCTTGAAGTCAGACAGCAAATTTGTTATCTCCATCTGAGAAACTCCACCAGAAGAAGACTTCCCCACTGTAGCATGATGACCTCGACCTTTCTTAACTATTGCTCGAGAGTAGTTAAGACATATTTTCTTTATATCATCCCAAGGTAGTTGGGTTATATCACCTCCTCCCATCAAGTCCAGGGCATCAATACAGGCATCACTGATTCCCCTTAGAAAGAGTAGTTTCTGAGAGTCCTCGTTGAGAGTATGGTTTGAGTTCCTCTTTAGTGAAAACAAAAATATGGAAATATAATCTTCCAAACTTTCATCCTCCTTCTACTGAATTCAGAATATGTCATCACCTTTGCTGGCACTCTTACAATATTCCTTATATTTTTCAAGGAATTTCATCTGCATGGCTGCCCAACTATCTACAACACCTCTTCCCAGACTCATGAACCACCTAAGAGCTCCTTCCTTCAAGGTGGAAGGAAATAACTTCAGTTTATGGGCATCTGTATTGTAGTCATAACTGCGACATAGGACATCAAATTCAAACAGAAAAGTTTCTGAGTCCTCTGTAACCAGACCATAAAACTTGGGAAGCAAGGAAGAGGGAATGTTTTTAAGATTGTCAGTATCTCTCTAGGGAATAATGGGAAACTCAAAAGCAGGAGGTGGATTTTAGGTGGATTATTTGCCATGTTTGCTTGCTGGAATAATAGAGCGAATGGATTTTCCTCAGGTTCATTGTTAGCTGGGTCAAATGGTAGTTCAACAAACAGGTTTTCAGGGATGAACCTTCCCAGTGCATCTCTCTTCTTCTATGCATGCAATACGATGAATGATTTGAAAGATTTTAAAAAATTTTGACTAACAAACTAAACTAATGCTAAAAATGACTTCTGACAAATTCTTAGCTGGACGCCATCCCCGGCAACAGTGCCAAAAATGGTCGCACCCATAAAAGGATATGAAAATCACGATAAAACCTTTCCTGGGAATTGGACATTCCAACAGGCAACTAATATCTCTCTATGGATGTTCATTTACTTGTCAAACTAGGGGACGTATACTTTAAATGGCACAACAAAATATATGCACTAAGAACTAGTTTCAGTCAAATCTTAGCAGAAATAAATACTAGAAAGAAATTCTATCTACGTCACAGGAAGGTAATGCAAAATTCTTTAACTCAACTATGATTTGATTAAAATAGAAACCATAACAGCTATGATTGAAACACAAACTATGAATTGGCCTTATGCTGTAGGAACAGTCACAGGGATGGATTCTCTATGCTGCAGGAGCAATATAAGACTGAGTTTGTATGAAAACTTCAAAGATGAAAGCTAACTGAAGATCAATAGAAAAGAACAACTAACTAACTAGCTATAGATACTTACTAAGTGGGCCCCCTTAGCAAGCATCTACTGATTACGCAGGTGCTAAACTCAGAACTTCATCAAACTTTATTCATAAAAATAGAATGATATATATTGCTTTGTTGATATGGAAACTAACAACAAATTATGTCTCTTGTCAAACAAATTTTGTTTTTCATTATCATACTGACTCTTACATGATATCTGCTATCACTATGCTTCTATCTTACTCTAACTATCATCTCCCTCTCACTCGCGCAGGAGGAGTACTTTATTTAAAATCAGGAGAGCAACTAACTAACTAACCCTATTAAAGAAAGACGTGGAAGTAAAGTGTATCCCAAAATCAAGGAACAAACTTCATAAATGAATTTATAAATTCAACCTGATCCAGAGAGAATCTAGTGCTCCACTCTTTCTAGTTTGACTGTCATTAAAAATCTTTCCCAATGGTTTCGGTCAAAGAGTCTTTGCCGGAGCTTCCTCGAAGTCATGCAGGAAATGGACTTTATTGCAAGGCCGAGATCAATTGCGCTTGACTCGATCATTCTTCAACAACCTGTGAAACAAAAGGTAACAGATGCGAAAGAAAAGGCGTATAGCACATACACGATATCCGTTCATTAATCACACATTTAAATCTATTTCATCATTCAAAAACTGTATGCGATATACCAGTCATTTAGGGAGTCAACGGGGCAATAAATGTAATCAAGTCAACACAATAAGCTGCAGGAATATGAAAGTATTTTGCTACAGGATATCCCCATAAAAGGTTTCAACAGAGTTTAATCAGCCAAAAATAACAAAAGTAAAGATATTAAAAGTTCATCACAATATCCAAACTATGACCATATTTTAATCTCATCAACCAAGTTACTATTACATAATTTTGATCCTCTAACATGATGTGGTAGTGGTAGCTTACAGCTTCATGCAAATGAACATCATTACTATGGTTGTTATTAGACATTTTGATTTTACATTCTTCTAAGTATGGCCTGATAAGTATCAAAATTTGAGCCCCTCATGTGATGCTAGGTTTTGCAAGTCCTGGTGCTCCTCCTGACTACACCAACGTACATAGACTTAGATTCATTAATAGTACATTTATTGGAAATTTTTTTACTATCAATTTTTACCCAACATTTTTCTTAAAGCTTGGGATCTTTGGCTGACTATTAGTGTGCTCTAGTCTATAATCTTGTTTTCCCTAGTGCAATTGAACATCTATCTTTTCTTTTTACATCCACACCACTTAAAGTCTTGGGATTACTCACTGCCACTGTACACTACCTAGATTTTGACTTTTTGTAGGCATCTAGGTCAAGACTTTTGGCATTCTCTAAGTTCTTCAGAAGTTTCTGAAACAATTTGAACTGTTCCTTTTTGTTTCAGAATGTGATGGCTCTTTTTGATGCTGCAATACAAGTGGTTCTTCAACCACCCAAGTAGAAGAAGTGTAGAAAGAAGCAAGGGCATGTTTTATTCTATAAGGAATTGATATCTTGGATTGCATTTCCCTACTGCCTGTCTAGCTCAAACCAAATCTTCAACATCTAAGCATGTTTCTAAGAATCGTGATAATAGGCATCTAAAAACTTTTGAAACTCTTAATTAGCTTTGGTAGATAAAATTTCCACTAGCTTTTTACCAGTCAAGAATTAAGGATAAAGCTTCAATAAACAATATTTTGCATCCTGGCTTGTTGTGTGGAATGCAATTGATATATTTCTGATCAATATCTTCTAGCCTTCCCCATTCTGAGTCTATCTTAATATATCCCTACTTTTATTCCTACACAGTTTTTGGACAAATATCAAGTGTTCTATTCTGATCTTTAGCTTATCCCATCATTGAGATTCTATTTGTTCTCTGATATTGTTTTCTTTTCCAACTGCTTGTCTAAATAGTTCCATTTACATTCATGTTTTCATGGTTTCAACATTCAGTTATGATGAAACATTTAAATTTAGTTTTTCCACGCAGCTAGTTAATATGCATGTCTTCAGCATTAGTAACATCGAATAATTGTGATTATCCAAAGGATAAACATTCAATCTCTGTCTGTATTGTGGGCATTGATATAAAGGTCAAGTTACAGGATATACGGTTACTATACAACCTACTTTTACAAGAGCTCTTCAACCAAGTTGAAATGATTTTTTCCAAGGTTAGTTATTCAAGTTAGAAGTTTGGTAGCAATGATGGTAATCGTTGTCGATTCCCTAAAGGGCCTGATGATACAATTCTATGATTGCACTATTCTATTATAATTTTATCATTATTAAAATTTGATTATGGGGTCAGTGAAATTGCAACCGCAAGGCTTGTATGTCTGTTTTAGATGCTATGTTCTTCAAGCCTAGTCCTTTCGATGCTTGATTCCAAGGAAACACAATCTGGAAGCTTTGTAATTTATTTGAATTGTAAATTCACTATTACAGATGGCTCCACCATGCCTTTTAACAACAAGCAGATCTAAATCAGATAACCATTCAAACATCAGAAGTGTGGTATATTCATTGTCTGCATTACTTCAGGTAATATTGGTTGTTTTGTACTTTTCCTTAAATTTAAATTTCAGTCTTGATATCCATACATCTTTGCTTGGAGCATAAGTCAATAAATGAAATCATAAATTTAACTAGCTATATTTTTTATTATAAGGTTGTTTCTTTAGAATTTTTGGCATTCAAATCTTACTCTATTTTGCAAATTCATAACACTTATAATAGAGGAACTTTTCTTTTCTTAATCTTAGGGAAATTACAATGTTTATGCTAGTTTTTCTTTCCATTACACTTTCTTCAAGTTTATAGCCATAGTATCTATTTTTGAACACTATTTATATAGTATTTTGCAAATCCTACCACAGTATTACTTTATTCTTCTTTTATGAAGATATTTTTGGTCCATTTTCATCTAAATTGAAGGAATGTGCAGCCATTCTCTACCATTACTTCTTTTATGAACATATTTTTGGTCCATTTTCATCTGAATTGAAGGAATGTGTAGCCATTCTCTACCATTCTCTTTTGTATCATTTAGAGGCATTCTTCTTTCAATGTTTGAAAATAGACTATTGGATACCTTTCTTGATAAAATCTTCAATCTTAGTAAAGGGAATGCAAGTAGTACCAAGATTAGTCTTCCTATAGCTGTTCTTTTGCTTGATTCATTGGCTTTGATTAAAGCTCCAAAGATTTTCCAAGGACATGTTTTGGTTTTGGTACGAATATGAGTTCTAACTTCCATTTTTCTTCAAATGTTTGATTTGGTTTTAAAATTTTCCATAATTATGTCCTTACCATTCATGTTTCTAATTGTAGGTCCACTACCAACAAGCCAAATGAAAATTGAGCTATGACTCCAACTAATCTTGCCTCCTTATGCTTGATTTGAAATAAGATGTTCAAGGGTTCTAAAAATATTTGGTATGGTGTAAGCACAATTTGGGAGCTCTATTCATGGACAACTGATATACCAATCAAGAATTCTATTATTGGTGCTCTGAGCATTCTGTACATATGGGTCAAGTTCACTTCAATTTAACTCGAGGATCGGCCATAGACCTGAATGAAGCTTCTAGATTCAATCATTCCAGCTCAGAACTAAAGCATGTGGAGCTACATAGGGTTAAACTTAACCCAAGTAGCCTTTGAGAGCAGGGCAACATTCAATCAGGTCTGAGATTTAACCACATTAAGATTGGGTCAGTAATCATTATTTGTTCTTTGTAAAATATGTAACATCATCTTATTTTAATGTAGTCAAGTTTTGTCATTTTGGAAAATCTGTCAGCTATGTTACTTTTTTTCGTTTGGTTCTTCTGGTATGCTTCTAAGATTGTGAAGCACATGAGTTTTTATTATTCGATTTTTTTGAGAAAGTGATATAATTTGTCTCATGAACTTATGACAATGAAACGAAGGGACTTGTATGTGAGTGGTTTGTATTTATCAAGAGAAAAAGACCATTGAGCTTCATCATGGCATTTTAACAAAGAAAGCAATAGATCCTACCATTATTTTATATCTATAAGAATGAACGACCAATTTTTTGAATTTATGAATTATAGGCTTCGTCATGTCCATTGCTAGAAATTTGGATGCTTGGAGGCTCTATTGAAGGTCTTGGTCTTCTCTGTTGAGAGAATTTTTTTGAAGAAAGAGTATAAACAGTTGTATCAGTTCCAGTCAACACAACTAAACATATTTTTGAGTTTTGTGTCCTTGAAACCACATTTTTCTAGAGCAGTGTTATTCAATAAGGCATACATATAGCTTTTGTTGTGTAATTTTACATGATATGCTTCTTCTGTTCTATTGATGGATATGCATTTATAGAAAATTGAAAGATCTATGGAAAAGTTTATGAATATTTCTCATATCATGATATAGAATATAATTATTTTATGAACTCAACCAACCTATTATAAAGGGAGCCTAAACCATAAGGTGAAAGCACTGAAGCAATTTCATAATAATGATAACCACAATAATTTCATTTTAATAAAATGATTCCAAATTATTAAGGATATTCATTTACTTTCTTGTATATTTAGAGAGCAAATGATATCTAAACTTTGAGAATTTAATATCCCCATCTGTCTTGATGCTTCATATCAACCATTTAATTGTGTTGCCCCTAAAAATGACTAGGCAATAGAACTGGTATTTTTACAGTTAGGATTATTGACTTTTTCCTTAGAACTGGTGAGATTATGTTTTTGCACATAGATTCTCTTCTTTCATGCCCTATTTATGGTTTGGTAAATTTTTCATCCATTTAGATTCATCAATCCTAACATGAGAGGATAGAGATATTCTTAAACAAGGTGGTTGGTGTGGGCCCATTCCTTTCACTGACCATTTTTGTTTACATAGTAGTTGTCGTTAATTATTTGAAATTAAAATTGTTCCCACTTGAAATTACAATGGATACTCATAGAATTGTTAACTTTACTCTCGTAGATTTGCCTATTTGGTCTGAATTATTGCTTCTCTGGATACATGTTATGAACATTTCAAATGAGTTCTATACAAACACACAAACACTGCTGGAACCACATACAACCCTCATTTGAAGGAGCCTACACAATTGAAATGTTTCATACAAAATCCTTACTAGATATAGTTAATCTAAGAATTTATTTTGTTATGATTTAGCAAAGAAAAAGTTTTTGCAGGGATTTATATTTACCCAAAGTTTCAGGACTTGAGTCTTTTTATTGTTTTATTTTGTTTGAACTTTCTGATGGATCAATCTAATCATTAATGTTGGGAAAATGTAATGATAGGACGTCCTGCTCAAATGTAAACAAAAAATCTAAAGAAACTGACAACACCAAGCTAGACATATTGGAAGCTCTCTGGCATTCATAAACATGGGCTAGAGACGTGGAGAAAATAGTTGAACTTGTCATTTTGGAGAATGAAATTTTTTTATCATTGCTTATCAGGGAAGCTTCACATATAAACTTCTATAAACAATGGCTGGAAATACTACAGATTGAGAATTCAAAGCTCAGATGGCATCTCAAAATCCTACAATCAAAAGATCAAGGTAGTCTAGCTTGTAATTCTTTTGAAGCTAGGTAAATCACTAGAGCAGACAATGCAAGAAGATAAAGAAATCAAATCCAAAAAGGAATGGTTCATTGGATTTTGTAGTGGCTCTTGGTTTAAGCCTTTCTAGTGTTGGCCTTATTCTGGGATGGAGCATGGGATAGATTTTTCCCAGTTTATGACTTCTTCTGGTATGCTTGCACTTGTTACAAATTGCAATTTGTGTGAAATTTTCAAAGCAATCAAATTGCACCGTTTTCGTATCTGATCATCTTTGTGATTCAAAGTGTTTTCTATTCTTCACAGTAGTTTTGTTGGGGCTAATTTTAGTTACATATTTGTTTGATTGTTTTAGAAATCTCTTGTGCATTCTAGACAAACAGTGAATACTATATTGTCACACTATATGCCATGAATTCTTTTGGCAGCTCATGTGTATGTATTGTATATCTTTATTCATTGTGTATAGATTATTTAGCTACTACTTATGTTCAATAGCTTAATGGCATAAACAATTTTCTTCGCTAACAACAACATGAATAGAATCTCTTATGCATCCCTTGCTCTTCTTTGCAAAGGCGGGTACTCTAGCTCATGCAGAGCGCTTGTTATTATATAGCTAAGCCTCCTACGCACATCAAAAGCAGTGTGACATTTGAGAGGAAACAAGGTAGTTGGAGTAGCGTTATCACAAAAAGTGCGTTGAATCATTTGTTTGATGTTGGTGAAATAGAAGCAGGTGAAGAGGGGCCTATTGAGTTGCCTCATAAATAGAAAAAGCAAATTTATTTTCATTTTCAAAATAGATAATATAATATTATCTATCAAAAGAATGATTGTCTTTGCTCCTTGCATTTACTTTTTTAGTTCCTACCAAGGAACTATAGGCATGGCGTTTTGTTAACTAGTTATTAATAACTTTGTTTTTAACAAATGAGAATTCAATTTATTTTCTTATTTGACAAAGTATTGTATATTGTTAAAGTAAACTTGCAAAATATATAACAAAACATTTATCCAAAATTAATTTTCTGCAATATAATTGGCATAAAAGTTTTGAGGGATAAGGGCAGCTTTTCAAGAGCATAAACTTTTTATAGCGGGTTTTTAAGGTTTTTTGCCACAAAGGCTATAATAAAATATATATATTTAGCTAATTTTTAATAATAAAAAATTTATTCTTCAAAATTAGTTACTTGTTATATTTTCTATTCTATTCATTTATTTATCTTTTATAGAATAGTTAAAATAGTTATGTTTTAATTAGTTGTGTTTGGTAAGTTTTAACAATAATGTTGATAAAACAAACAAACAAATAAATAATAGTTATAGTTATAAATCATTTCAAAAAAAATGAAATGTACTTATTTATGTGAAGACTAAATACAATTCTTATCTCTGTCTAAAGAAATTTAAATTGAATAGAGAAATAAATATAATTTTATGTAAAAGACTTAATAGAATTATTACTCCATCTAAATTTTAAATTGAATGGAGAGATGGATTTAAGCTCAAGGTCTAATTGGATTTTGGTAGATTTAAAAACAAACAAAAGTATTTCCTAGACCAATGTGGAATGAGGAGTCCAAAAGTTACAGTTGGAGGAGGATATAAAGGCTTATTTTATATATATTATTAAAAATATATACACAACATGACCATGCAGACAAAATTATTAGAATTAGGGTTAAGATTTTGGATGCCATTAGGTTTAGACACAAGGCATTATATTAGTCACAATAGAAATATATCTAATTTCAAGATAAGCTCTAATCTTTTTTATTTTGTAGACACTTAAAATTCATCTCATTTAAAATTAATAATTAATTTTATCTACAATTCACTCTACTAATTAATTCTACATCATCAATTGTTTTAAATTAAACCATTTAACTTCATTTTCACTTCATCATTTTTTACTATATATATATATAGAATATATAATTAAAAATGTTATTTTAAAACAATAGAATAATTTGCTATTAAATTTAAAAGTTATATCACGAAAAGAAGAATAAAATAAAATTATACAAACATATATATAATTCTAAACAAATAATCCAAAAGTAAATAGTTTTCTTTTAAGTTTTTAAAAAATAGTATTTCATCTAGAATTATCTTGTTGTAACTAATTACTGATAGCATTTCATCTAAAGTTATCCTATTCTAACTAATAGAATTATAGTCTTGACTCCCAACGTAAAATGAGTTTTTTCTATTAGGTGGATTTACAAGGCATTACACTCACATTACAAATTCCAAGATTTGGAAAGCCCAAAGCAGTAGATCATATTCACCATTTCTCCCCACAACAAACAAATACATAAAAGGGTGTGTGTTCCAAGTTTCTCCTTGCTTTATAAACATTACCAACACAAACAAAATAAAATGTCATTTAGAATAAATAACTATAGGAAGAAGTCATTTTGTGATATTAATTAAGAGCACACAAGTCACATGCCAAAAAAATTAAACTTAGATATAATTAATATTATTCTTGTTGCAAATATGTTTTCTAGTATTCCACTAATTCATGCAAGCAATTTAAATCATGTATCTTGGACTTGAGACTACAGAATGCAAAGCAAATATGGAATGTCGTGTAAAGCTAAGACTGTTAAAATAAAGTGCAACAGATCAACATAATAAAGTGCAATATTTGACAAGAACCACCCATGCCATGCATATGAGATTCGATGAAATTTAAAAAAATCATTTTGGGAATCAACCAATTTGAAGGGACCAACCCAGAAAACCAGGTTTAACACTTGAAGATCTCAATGAACAATCACCCATGATATCCATAAATGAATTTATGTAAAAGTTTTTAAAACATTCAAACAAATGTGAATTTATAGGGTAAATGTCATTTTGCAAGTGTCTAACGTCTTCCCTCCTGTGGTATAATCGAAACTTGGAATGAGGTATGGACAACCATTAAAAGAAAATATTTAGAAATTTGCAGATAAATATGTGGTGGTAGCTGATGATGCAAAAGTTGCATATGATAAAATCTTTAGAAATTTTCAAACAAAACAATTGGAAAGAGTAAAGCTAGATAATAAGGCCTTAGAGAGTGGAATCCTGATTCCTTGACACAATTGTTGTTGCAACAAATGGAATCCTTGGAAAGCTTGATCTTTTTCTTGTTGCACAAGGTGCTATCTCATCTGCAACAACAACCATGACAATGCTTGTGAGTTGTAATGGCAGTACACTTACTGACCCAACAATGCAGGTATAAATATGGCCATCGATTGGGTGAGTTGTAACGACAATATTGTTGCACTAATGCTATAATAAAAGGATTCACTTGAAAAATTTGAGGGCTCTTTTTTGTGTGTTGGTTACATTCTCCACTTCCATCTTCACTGCCACCAATGCCTTCACTTCCTTTTTGATAGCCACCTACACGACACTTTAAATGCAACTGTAAAAGCTTGACAAAGGTTTTTTCCATCCTCTAATGGGAAATGCAACTGTAAAAACTTGACAAAGGTTTTTTCCATCCTCTGATGGGAGTAGAACAGCGTAATAATAAAGTATTATTAATAATGATATAAGATAACAATGTGGTTTTATAATATAATATAGCTAGTTTTAAATCTATTATATTTGATTATATATTATATTAATTTATTAAATTCATATGTTTAATATATTCATTTTAACATGGTATTATAATAATATATATTGTATAATATGTAACATATATAATCTAATGATTTTTTTAATTTATAAGAAAAAAATATTATATAAAAAGATTAATTAAAGATATTTTCCAAACAATGTTAATTTCATTATATTTTTCTTTTTTTAAAGTAAAATGTTTTATTTTTTATTTTGTACTTTTTGAATTTTTTTTCCCTCATCTCTTGAAAAGTGAACCTCAAATTATTCCAAAGAAAATCAATTAAGCAAGGCTAAGGAGGGTTTTCCTAACTTCATTCAACTAATGAAAATGATACACCAGTTAAAATATTTGTTTGCTTTCATACATAAATTTGAATAATATATTAGCAAATTTTCATAGAGATAAAATTTATGATATGCCTTAAGTATTTTAGTTAAGCTAATTTAATATAATTGTAGGGTGTGCAATAATTAAGGAGGGTTTGTAGGAAAACTTCATTCAACTAATGAAAATGATACACCAATTAAAATATTTGTTTTCTTTCATACATAAATTTGCATAATATATTAGCAAATTTTCATAGAGATAAAATTTATGATATACCTTAATAATTTTAGTTAAGTTGATTTAATATAATTGTAGGGTGTACAATAATAATACTAATAAAAATTGTTTATTAAGGTGAGTGTTATAATCAATATTACATAAATATAATCAAAATAATATAATTTGAAAATATTAATAAATAAGAATTAGGTTAGAATTAAGTTTATCATAATTATAATTATATAGATTAATTTACAATTATAATAATATAATTTTTTGATTAAATTATGATTAGATTATAGTTCACTAAAATATTTAAGGTAAAATATTATATATATATATATATATATATATATATATATATTATAATATTATAATGATGTTAAAATTATTTATTAGATATTATATATGCTACATATGTATTATATAGTGTATATATTATTTATTTGAATTTGTTATTAGATTATTTTATATATTTGAATTTAATGGAATGGAAAATATAACAAGTAAATAAATTTTGAAGAGTTTACTTGAATATTTTTTTATTACCCACCATTCCATAATAATCGGTAATGGAAGTAATGGAAGCGCCAAAATCGCTTATCGGGTGAAAATTGTGTACCAATTAGATTCAAGAGAATTAATTTTTGAAATATATTTTGTTATATAATTCACATCTATACATTGATAATAGATTGAAAAAAATCAAATAGAAAAATTACTCAAGCTCTCATTCCGAGAGTTATTTATAAGCACCTACAGAGGATCTCACCATCTACTTCATGTATTCAATTGGTCAAGCACTTAACTTCCATTTACTTTAGATTATAAAGATGCATGGTGTTTGTGTAGGTTCAGCACTTGATTAAAAAGTGTTTGTTATTTAACACGGATCAATAGGAATGTGCTGAGGTACTTTCTAAGCATGCTAATATTCAACCTACCATAAATATTACAGGCACAATGTATATAGTTAGCTTGATGACCCAAATGATAAATATGATGACAATTGTTTTATTTTTTTCCATACACACTTTCACTTTAACATTGAAATCCATTTATAAATTTATGAATTTTTGCAAAAAAAAAAAAAATTGAATTGATCAAAGATAAATTTCACATAACTAAACTAAAGGAAGTCCATCATTCTTGATCCAAATACTTAGGGTCTACAAAAATATCCCCAATGTTTATCTTCCCAATACAAAAAAAAGTTAAAGCAACTGCCTAGGCTATTTCAAATCAAATGATTTTTTGAATATTGATTTTGTCATTTAATCTAACTCTTCCATAGTTCTATATTTTTCTTTTCTTTTATTTTTAATGGAGTATTTTATATCATCCACATGATTGTTTTCTTATTAGATATTAGAACTTGAGTCTTAGGATCCCTTTCACCAATTTGACTAGTAAGATCTACTATAAAGTATGTATTTATTTTAGGGGCGACCCTTTGGTGAAATGGTGGGGCTTCTTGCTTGTAGTGCCAACAACCATGGTTCAAGCCTCACGGGGTCAATCTCTACCCTGTCAAAAATTGAGATTGGGGGAGACCGTATGGTGAAATGGTGGGGATTCTTGCCTGTAGTGCCAACAACCAAAGGTTCAACCACATGGGATCACTCTCTACCATGCCAACAATTGAGATTGCTTACCCCAATTTTAAGGCGGCTGCAGAAGTATTTCCCAAGCCACCCTAGATTTTAGGGCCTTTGTCGCTGACTGTGGGCTAATGGACTGCCCCATGGTGAATGGCCCCTACACTTGGACCAATAGGCGAAAAGACTTCACTGCCATCTCCGAATGATTGGATCGGTTCCTGATTCCACACAGGTGGGAAAACCTCAGCTGGAGGACTTCGGCTTGTATCCTACCCATTTCTATCTCTAACCACTTCCCGGTCGAACTCTCAATAACAGGGGGCACGGAAGTAGAAAAAACAAGCTTTAAATTCCAAAATATGTGGTGGAGGGATCCCACTCTTCTAGAATCCCTGGAACTTTGGTGGAAGGAAGCAAGGTTTGGAGGCTCAATTAGCTTTAGGTTGAGCAAGAAATTGAAAATGGTAAAACCAAAATTAAAAGAGTGGAACAAGGCACACTTCCAGAATATTTTTCACAAAAAAGAAAGAGTGAAAACGGAACTGGATGCTCTCAATCAAAAAGTGATACAAAAAGGCATGACAAATGAGGACTTTGTTAAGGAAAAAAAGCTCCAGGGAGAACTGGTGGAAATACTGAAACGGGAAGAGATCTATTGGAAAGACAAGTCGAGAGAGGTCTGGCTGCGGGATGGCGACTCCAACTCAAAATTTTTTCATTCCTCGGTCATGGAAAAAAGGGCGGAAAACAAAATCAAAAGGATTCAGAACCAAAGCGGTCAAATGGTCAGTGGGGGGGCGGAAGTTGGCAAAGCGGCAAGTGATTTCTTTGCTAGTCTTTTGGGCGGTCAACAGATATAGGAAGGAAACCAGGACATTCTGAGGCTAATCCGCCCAAGAATATTAGAAGAGGATAACAAGATGTTATGTGCACCCATCTCAAAGGAAGAGGTTCAGACGGTGCTTTTCCAGCTGCATCCAGACAAATCGCCGGGCCCGGATGGCTTCCCGGCCAGATTCTTTCAAAACTGCTGATCATTTCTTGGTGACAAAATCTGTGAATTGGTTGAAGAATTCTGAAAAACTGGACGCTTTGTCAAGGATCTGAACAACACCGTGCTAGCCCTAATCCCCAAGAAGTCAGTCTGCTCCTCCTTCGGTGATTACAGACCCATCTCGCTTTGCAATACCCTGTACAAAATTGTGTCAAAAGTCCTGGCCAATCGCCTGAAACCTCTATTGGACAAAATCATCTCGGTTGAACAAACAGGGTTTGTTCATGGCAGGGAAATAACTGATAGCATTCTGGTCATATCAGAAATGGTTCACACATTAAAAACGTGTAAGCAGGTGGGATTTATCATAAAATTGGATGTGTACAAGGCCTACAACAAAGTTCACTGGCCGTACCTCATGGAAGTTATGCGGAGGCTCGGATTCAGCAATCATTGGTGCTCCCTGATCAATCAATGTATATCTTCAGTTCGATACTCGATAGCAGTCAATGGGGTGCTTCATGGCTTTTTTCAAGCCACAAATGGCTTAAGGCAAGGAGACCCGATCTCCCCGTTCCTCTTCGTGAGAATGGCTGAATCCCTCAGCATTGCAATAAAGGAACAAAAATAGCGCAATGAGTGGATTGGGATAAAGGCGGATCCAAACACAGAACCAATTACACACTCCTAATTCGCGGATGATACAACACTCTTTGGGGTAGCAAGCATCGAGGAGGCAAAAAGCATAAACTCCCTTCTGACGAAATACGAACAACAAGCAGGTCAAACAATGAACAAAGAGAAATCGTCCATTTTCTTCTTTAACACGAGGCCTCACCTTCAAGCTGCTGTAACAGCAATACTCGGCATACACAAAGGTAAACTTCCTTCTAAGTTTCTTGGAATTCAAATTTTTGAAGGTCGGGGTAAAGCAAAACACTAGCAGGAAGTGGTGGAAAGGAGCATAAACAAGGCCATGGCCTGGAAGAATAATTGGCTCTCTCTGGCCGGCAGGATCACAATGGAAAAAGCAGTGCTCTCGGCCATCCCCATATTCGCGATGTCTTGTCGCGAGGTCCTGAAGAAAATGGAAGCAGATCTTGAAGGCATTATGAAGAAATTCATTTGGGAAGGTTCCAAATCGGTCAAGAAAATACCATTAATTAGCTAGGATTCGATCTGCAAGCCCAAAGAGGATGGAGGCATAGGAATGCGTAAGGTTCGGCTGCAAAACACTGCTCTTGGTGCTAAACTAATCTAGAGTATGTACAGAAGCCCGCACAAATTATGGTGCCAAATTGTGCAGAACAAGTATCTGGATTGCCCCGACCCAACTAGAATTTTAACGGTGGCAAACTCGGTGGGTGGATTGGATTTGTGGCGTTATATGATGAATTACAGAACCCTCATCAGTAGCCACCTTTCATGGAGGTTAGGCAACGGAAAGCAATTACTTTTTTGGACGGACTCATGGAATGGACACAAGAGCCTAGTCGAGCTCTTTGACTTAGAGCAATACATAGAAACCCTACACAGGACTTTTGGTTTAAGGGTGGCGGAGTATACAAGGCAAGAGGCCAGCGCACTAGAAGGGAGTTATAGCTGGGTGGACTTTTCTGACATACCTCTCCCACACGACCTGGCAGAGCAAGTACGCAAGGATGTTTATAGCTGCCCGATAAGACTTTTTGATAGAGAAGACGTAATAATTTGGTGCGGTGCATCATCAGGGGAATATTCAGCTAAGCTCGGATACAGTCTACAGACACATCAAATTGGTGACAAGTCCTGGATGGCGCACCTCTACTGGAAAATGGAAATCCTTCCTAAGGTCGGGGCCTTTTTATGGACTGCAATCCATAAACGATGTCTAACTACCAAGAGACTCAAACACATAGGAATTCTCGGTCCTACTAGGTGCGTCCTTTGTAAGCAGGCGGAAGAAAACATTGATCATTTATTGCTCACCTACCCTGTGGCCGCTTGTTGTTGGGACTGGTTACAACAAAGCTTAAGGTTCTCCAGCCCTAGGCCCTGAAGCCTTAGTGAATTCTTAAACAGTTGGCCAATTGTGAATCAGAATGGTTTCTGGAGCAGAATCTGGTTTTTGGCCCCATCCCTGGTAACATGGCACATATGGAAGGAAAGGAACAGACACATATTTAAGGAGAAGTTGTTAGAGAGGCCGCAACTCATCCTCAAAATACAAGAAGCTCTGGTGGAGATAGCAAATAATAGAGTAAGGTTAGGCTCGAAAGCAAAGTTTTCTAAATGGGATGAAGAGATTCAAAAGACCTAGAGTGGCCTAAACATTAAAAACATTGTGCCAGTTGCCAAGAACAAAATAAATAGAAAAGAGATCTTCTAGTCAAAACCCACTCGGTTGAAGTGGAAACTAAACTTTGACGGGGCTGCAAAAGGGAACCCTGGAAGGGCGGGGGCTGGTTGCATAATTAGAAACTCCAAGGGTGAATGCGTGTGGGCGGCTTCGAAAAGGATTGGGCAATGCTCTAATAACAATGTAGAGATGGAGGCTCTGTGGATGGGGCTACAACTCTGCCTGCAAAAGGGTATTGATTCGGTGGAAATTGAGGGCAACTCATTGCTTTGCATACAAGCCATCACAAGTGGCAAATCGCCAAATTAGAAAATAAAGGACTGGATCGAAACAATTAAGGTATTACTGGATAAGTTGGCGGACTACCATGTTGGAGTTGACAACCCAAGATCTTCAATCTGCAACGCCAAAGAACCTCCACAAGAGATAGAGAGAAGCAACAATGGAAGATGCTATTCCACCAAACAAGGATTGCAATATGATACAATATGATCAATGCAATACTATACAATATATATGCCATCTATCTCAAATATGCTAGAGATGCCTTGCTTATAAAGGCAAGGATGAGAGATAGGATAAGACAAGATCATGACAAGTGTCTTAATCCTATCACATGAGACAACTAACTCATAACTACCTAGGAAAGTGGAAATTCTAGATAAGACAACTAATACTTATCTAGATATGACAACTAATATCCTAAGTAAACTTAACATGTGAATTAAGTCCCCTCAGTCCCTAGTAAGGGAATAAACTAGGTACAAGAATTATTCACACCAACACCCCCCTTAAGTGCAACTTAGGGAGGTACAAACTAATGCATAATGCAAAAGATGGGTCCCGGCAACTAGGCCTGATGAGGTACCCATGTACAAAACAAAAAACTCTCACAAGCGGAGAAAAGGAGAAAAACCCTGTGGGAGAAAACTCCTCTCCAAAAGAGAGAAATAAACAAAGAAAAAACTAATGAAGGAAGGAGGACTCCTCAAGACCCCCCAAGGACAACTTCCTTCACCCCAAGCATCGATCGCAACTGAAGATAACGAGGCGATGCCAGAGGTTTAGTGAAGATGTCTGCAACCTGCTGATCTGTAGGCAAATACTCCAAGCTAAGAACACCATCCTAGATGAGCTGCCTGATGAAGTGCATGTGGATCTCAATATGCTTAGTCTGCTGATGCTCCACTGGGTTGCGTGAAATATGAATGGCACTCTGATTGTCACACCAAAGAGTAGTGGGCTGAGTGGAAGGGAATCCGAACTCAGTCATCAACTGTCGAAGCCACAAAACCTCCTGACTAGCCAACACAGCACCTCGATACTCAGCCTCTGTCGATGATAATGCAATAGCAGTCTGCTTCTTGCATGACCATGCAATCGGACCAGAACCAAGGCAAAAGACAAAGCCAGAAGTAGACTTCCGATCATTGACATCACCAGCCCAATCTGAGTCAGTGAAGCCCACAATCTGAGATGCACCTGAAGTATAGTGAATGCCAAAATGAGTAGTGCCCTGAATGTATCTCAAGATACGCTTGGCGGCTTTCCAATGACTCTCATGAGGCTCCTATGAGAAGCGAGAGACAAGTCCAACCGCAAAGGAAATATCAGGACGACTATGTGTCAAGTACAAAAGACTGCCAACCAACTGCCGATACAAGGTAGGATCAACTGTAGGAGTAGTGCAATTGGAAGACAGTACAACACCTGACTGGAATGGAGTAGGGGCAGGCTTGCAATCAGCCATGCCAAATATCTGAAGCAAATCAAGAGCATACTTCTGTTGGAAAATGAAGATCCCCTCGGAAGTTTGATGAATCGCGAAGACCAAGGAAGTAATCACAAAAAGGAGCCCAGAATTCGGTCATATCAAATGCGGCTCCATCAATGCTAGCGTGTACTCTGAATCATGGAAGTAGAACTCCACTGTGAGAATCAGTATCCACATAGGCACAAGTATAAGTAGATCCTCTCCATGTCTCGTATAAGCTGTGGGATCGAATGGCAGCGAGTGCTTGGGAAGCAAACAAGAAACTATCCATCTTCTCATACCAAGCCGGGGGCTTGTTTGAGATTTCATACAATGAGCGTCGAAGCCTGCAAACAAGTGAAGAGTCCTGCACAAAACTTGGTGGTTGCTCCATATAGATCTCCTCGTGAAGATCCCCATGCAAGAAAGCACTCTTCACATCCATCTGATATACTGACCATCCCTGAGATGCAGCTATAGCAAGGACAAGGTGAATAGAATCCATCTTGGCAACAGGAGCAAAGGTCTCGGAATAGTCAATCCCTTCAACCTGAGAAAACCCCTTTGCAACAAGACGAGCCTTGTACTTTTCAATGGAGCCATCTGCTGCATACTTGGTATGATACACCCACTTGCACCGAACCAAATTTCTTCCCTTAGGAAGAGGCACAAGATCCCAATTATGATTCTTCATCAAAGAAGAATACTCATAAATATAACACTATCCACTCACGGAATACGAAGCATCACGAAAACTTTTGAGGATCATCTGAAACTGCATGACTCAAAAGACTAATTCCAGAAGTCTGAGAACGAGTGCGGCGAGTGTCTGTGGGATCACCAACAAGAGGACCAGCCTCCTCAAGAGTAACTCGATCCCATCGTGGCCTAGTGGGAGAGTGAGGAGGAGGTTCATCAAGACCATCATCAAAGTCTTCCTCAAGTAGCAAAGTAGAATCAACTGAAGAAGACTGAGTAGGTTGTGATGAAGAAGAAGTTGTAGGAGGATCTGGCTGGGTGAAGGTCTCAGAAAACTGAACATCACGTCGGAAATGAACCTCTCGTGTGTCAGGATCAAACAATCTGTATGCCTTCACATCCTCACAATAGCCAACAAAAAAGTAACGCTGACTCTTCTTCTCCATGGATTTACGCTGACCATTCGGAATGAATGCCCAAGCCTCACTACCGAATACTCTGAAGAAGGAAACATTTGGCTTGCGATGAGACCAAGCCTCCTCAGGGGTCATATTTCGCACTGCCTTGTGGGGCATACGATTCTGAATATAGTTAGCACAATTGACAGCTTCGGCCCAAAAGGCGGGAGCCATGGACCTAGACTGAATCATACAATTGGCCATTTCCCTGAGAGTCCTATTCTTTCTCTCGGCCACACCATTCTGCTGAGGAGTGTAAGGAACTGTGTGCTGATGAAGAATACCATTCGCACTGCAAAAATCCTGAAATGCCTGATTAACATACTCCCCCCCATTATCGGTGCGTATCTGTCGAAGAGAAAAACCTGACTGCTTCTCCACAAATAATTTGAAAGTCTTGAAGTTGGTGAGGACTTCACTCTTGAGCTTCAGAAAGTAGACCCATGTCCGGCGGGAAAAATCATCAATGAATGTTAGCACATACTTGGCCCCTGAAAAAGAAGGAGTTGGGAAGGACATAAGATCGCTATGGACCAACTCAAGGGGTGTGGTTGCACGTGTAGCGTGACCTTTAGGAAAAGGATCTTGATGTTGCTTGCCAAGAACACATCCTTGACAAACACCAT
>VDFB02332347.1:0-57438 GCA_007258455.2 Sequoia sempervirens
TTCTACATTAGCATCTTTGCTATCGTAATCATCCTCCATGTCTCCATTTTCTCCTCTATTTAAATCAACTTCAAATGCAACATCATCTATCCTAGTTTGCATCTTAGCCAGTTTTCTCATGGCCTCATAAACCTCCCGAGGCTTATAGTATATAAGTTCTAGACATTTTAAGGCAACCTTTGCAACTGCCTTCATATCTTGCATCCGTTCAACATAATCCTGAACGTTCTGTGCAAGTACCATGAATAGTGGCTCATCTTCCAGATGCTCAACATACTCCTTTGTGTGAGGATCAATGCACTTTAAACTTTTGACGAGTTCATTATCAATTGGTTCAAGAAACACAAGAATATTACCTCAAACTCGAATAGTTTCCTCATGATCTGCCCCTTTCTGGGTTTCATTTTCATCAGGCTCTACAAAATCATCAATAACAATGTTAAGGTATTGAGCCAAAATTTCATCATCCTTTGGTGTCTACCACATTTTCACTAGAATATGTTTCTTTGGTCATTTCTTCAACATATGCGAGTTTTTCCTTAGCTTTTTCGGCGGTTTCTAGCTTCTTTCTTGTCTCTTCTACAATTTTTTGTCTTGTAGCCAAATTTTGATCAGATGGAGATAGCTAAATGGAAATTTCTCCAACTTCCTTATTAATCTCTAGTTTATCTCCCAAATCCTTGCTAATTTTCACATCGTCCATCCCAATATCCTCTTTCACCTCAATCTCCTCCATCGTCTTGTTCACTATGCTCTGGATTCTCTACTCTTCACATTTTGTATATTCAGATGCAAGTCCTTTCGCTTCTGCTTCTCTGTCATCGTTATTTTCTTCCTTGAACTTCCGCTTATGCATTCTGCCAAATTGGAAGCCTCTTCAGAGATGATCTTGGCATGCTTGTTAGCTTTACATCCTTCGTCCGAAGAGAACATTTTTCTCTTAAGCCCGCCCTTGTGAGATTGTCTTTGATGATGCTTCCACTAGTAGAATTTGGAAAAAAATCATCATGGTAGCTTGTAGCTTCTCTCTATGAGATTTCCACAACTGCACCTCATTGTCTGGGTTTGGAATCCCACCAAACAACTATGATTCAGGTGGCACTACCAACATAGTCTTATAAAAAAGAGGCAAATCATTTAGAACCTCCAAGAAGAGTTCCCCAGCTTGTCATAGTGTTACCTATATGACTCTTACCACATTACAAAAAATGGAACTGACTTCCCCCACCTTATCGGTCTATCGGTCAGACGCATCTTCTGGTTCTAGCGATGCGTCGACGGTTTTGTTTTTTCATCGACGTGGGGATCTTCTATCGACGGGACGAGGTCTCCTATTCCCGCGATGGTCTGATGGGGATGTCTCCACTGATGACATCCCCATCAGACCATCGCAGGAATAGGAGACTTCGTCCCCCTGATAGAAGATCCTCACACCGATGAAAAAATAGAACCGTTCCACCGACAACATCCCCATCCGACCATCGTGGGAACATGAGACCTCGTCCCTCCGATAGAAGATCCTCACACCAATGAAAAAACATAACCATTGATGCATTGCTAGAACCAAAAGACACGTCTGACCGATAGAACCCTTGGTGTGTGAAGTCTTCTAGCCATTTCTGTCAGAATGAAGTAGATGGAGTTCAGGGGTTTTGTTTCAGATGATATGGAAAATTTTGTTTGGAACCAAATAGAGCTGAATGGGTGTTTCAAACTCAATCAAATCTTGTTTAAAACAACCCAACATGAAGACAAGTGTACTTAGAAGATTGGGATTGCTTTTCTGATCATCATGATTTAGTTTTCAACATCTTTTTAACTTGCCAGAGATGTAACTATGGCTTCAAGGTATTTACCAACCTTAATTGTAGTTGACCTCCACCCTCATGCTCTTGTTTCAATTTAGTTTCTTTGCGACCCTACAAATCACAGACTAATAAATGGCAAGCCTTGAAATCATGGAACAAAAAACTACAAGAGACGAAGCAAGCATACAACATTAAAATTGTGACTTGTAGCAGTAAAAGAAAAGAAGCAGTAGGCAATTTGATATACAATCAGAAAAGGGCATTTTATGAGGATGCCTTAAGGAATCAAATTAAAAATTAAATAAAATCATGCTTCAAATTCCATTTAAATGTTTAGTTGTACAATAGATGTCATCCTACTTTGTTTGAGAACTCTTACTGAATTCCCAAAAATAGGAGTTCCCAAATGACACCAATAGATATTATAGATAGAAAACAAACAACAATATTTTCATATAAAAACAACAAGAGCTGATTCATAGGCCCTATGAAAATCTCTAACTTTTTGGCTCCCCTTGGATACTTTTTTGCATACTTACAGATTACATCTCCATGATTAATATGGACTGGAAGGGTTGAAAGGGCACATGTTAGTCTTTTCCATTTATTGGGAAATAAAGAGTTTGAAGTGACTGAAAGAATGAATTGTAGCTCTTTACTCTAGATGCTTTATTCTCATTCGGTTATTAATATATCCAGATATAAACCATGATGACTTAAATCAGAACTAGAAGAAATCTCATGAAAATTGCAAGAAGAGATCAGTGATTAGATGAATCATGAAAATGAAACCAACTCCATAAGCCACAACAAACAAAATATGCATTGCAAATGAGAATATAGGCCTTCAAAGGAGTTTTCATGGATAAAGAATCATCCTCCCTTAGATCTCTTGTGAGAATGCTTGAAAGCTCTTCAATTATCCACAATATCCACATGTTATGAGCTCTGATACAAAGATTGTGCATAGTTCTTCTCAATTTATTCAATTTGGTGCTATTATTTTTATCCTATGATTTAGGCTTCAAACCAACCCCTCTCATTAGTATTTGTCTTCCAGAACTGACTAGAAGAGGGTAATCAAAATCATTACTGGAATATCTGAAAGTCGAAGATCCTTTCCCTCAAACTGAAGCTTTGTTCTCGACAAACTAGAGTTGAGATGAGCCAAGAACTAGTGGAAGGGAAGTTGAATGAAAACGAAGAGCAACTAAAAGCCTTCCTAAGAAAAGTTCCCTTTCCACTATAACTATCGGTTCTAGTGTCTCCTTGTTCATTTTTTTTGGCATCTCCTCATTTTTCATTTCTTGATAGAGAGCTTCTGAAAGATGTGCAAGATGTTCTTCAATCTCAACAATCAATTTTGAGATCAAATGGAAGCATTGCTCTTGCAAATAAGGTGCTAAATCATTTATCCTTGAAGGATATTTATGTGCATGATGAAAACTTAGGAGGTCTTCTAGAATATTCTTGGACCCCTCTTCTATGGTATCTTTTATTTGACTAACCTCAGTTCCAAAATAAGCGTTAAGGCGACCAAACCAATCTTCATCATTTGTCATCATAAATCTAAAACTCAACCCAAGTAAATTGACACTTTTTAGGTCCCCTCTCCTGACAAGCCAACCCTCACTAGTAATTAATTTGTGCAAATGGGTTTCAACATCTTTGTAACTTTCCAGAGATGCAACTTCAAGGCATTTACCAACCTTAACTCTCTCACACAGATCTATAAATCCATCAGCTATTATTTGTTTCATCCTACTAACAAACAGGCTTTCAAAAAGTTCATCCCATAGACTCTTTGAGTGCTTCAAAACAATATCACACACACATTGCCATGGAAACTCAACATTTGAACCAAAAACCATTTTTAGCCACTCCAAGCTCCCTTCAAATGCATCCAGATTGTCCAATGTTTCTCTGATCAATGTCTCATTCTTTGCAAGTTCATTTCCACCTTTCACAAGATCAAGCAAATACTTTCCCCCAAGCCTATCTATAGAGAGAATATCATCTACACATGTCTCAAGCCACGCTAAGCAAGACTTTGATATAAATTCACTCAGCAAAATCATCATGGTAGCTTGTAGCTTCTCTCTATGAGATTTCCACAACTACACCTCATTGTCTGGGTTTGGAATCCCACCAAACAACTGTGATCCAAGTGGCACTACCAACATAGTCTTATAAAAAAGAGGCAAATCATTTAGAACCTCCAAGAAGAGTTCCCCAACCTGACATAGCGTTACCTGTATGACTCTTACCACATTACAGAAAATGGAGCTGACTGCCCCCACCTTATTTTGCATAAGCTTTATCTGGTACAATGTGCTCCCACATGTTATGTGGTTGGCTAAATCCTTTACCAAAGCATTGGTTCCTTGCCCCCATTGGATTTTTAATTATTTTCTACCTTGGTTGAGTTCTTGAGTTGCGTTAATGGAAAATTGGTTTATCAAATTTATGTGAAGGCCAATAACTTTTCCTTTGCCTTCACCTTTCTATTATATTCTTTCATTGACTTATTATAGGTTGAGGTTATATTTCATTTAAGTGATTTGATCTTGTTTGTTTGATGATTGGATAATGTTTCCATAATCTTGGTAGTCCGACATGGTGGGTTCAATATCCATATATTGATCTCCCAAAAAGCTCTCTATTGTTAGCATGGGCATCTCCAATATGGAGCTTGATAGCAATCAGGAGCACCATTCAACCTCACTTAGACAAATTTCACAAAATATAGGATTCAATCTATCAATTCCTTCAATCCTCAAGAATTTTAGACAAGATATAAAACCATTTTCAAATACCCTTTAATGACTTCTAAAACATATCCCAAATTCACCATAGGTTGTTTTGGAACAACCTGCAAATTGTAATTAAACCTGCAAATTGCATTTGCTTTAAAGTTTCTAAAGCCTTTTCAACATATCTAATTTGTGTATATCCTGTAATTATTGTAGTCCATGAGACTAGATTTCTTTGAGGCATTTTGTTGAACACTTCAAGTGCCTTGTCTATGATCCCACATTTAGCATACATATTGGTGTAGGAGCACCTAAGCTTCCATTTTCAAATTTGAAGGCCATTGCATCTTAGTAGGTCATTTTAGCATTTGAGGAGGTCATTTTATGTTAATTAGGTCTTGTGAGACCATTCACTATGAATTAGGATGATTTTAGAGTCAATTGGGTAAAAGAGACAAAGTTGCAAAAACGTTGTAAAATTGCAAACTATCAAAAGTTGTTGCAGGTCATTTTTGTCAAGTTTTGCAAAATTGCTAAATATAGTGCAACATGACAAATTTTGCATGTCTGAGCAAAATAGATGCTCCTCCATCGAACAACAAATGTGCATTGATAAATTGAATATATAGTTGATATACCAATTTAAATAATAAGGAAATATTAAACTGGAGACAACTAGATAATTGAATATTTTCAACAAACAATTGATACCAATATAAAGTCACAAAATCATAGATCTTTCATTGATTTCCTCAAAATTATATTTGCAACATAGTCTTTTGAAATGAAAACATTATGGAAGCTTTATGTTGTCTATCTATCCCTATTCGCCTACTATCTTCTCCTATATCATTCTTTTGGTCCTGGTCTCTCTTATATACACGAGAGGCAACAAGCTTTAGACCAAAATACACAACTCTTGATAACAAAACATGATTTTGAACTTAATTTAAGACACTAACACAATCGTAAACATGTGTACCAATTTGTTAATCTTCGAGTAAAATCTTGTGGTCATCTAAGACCTGTCAAAGCTTTTACTATATGATAGGGTCCACATCATTACCACCGACTAATTTTGACTGTTGCTCAGTTGTGCCCGGATTATCCCCTACCCAATTTATAAACAAATTGAAAGCTAAGAGGTGATCAATATACCCCTGTTCTGCATGAGTGTTGGCATTGGATATCACCACCTTCATATCATACTCTATGTACATGAATTTCTCAATTTTTTTATGAGCATTCTGCAAGACCATATCCTCATCGTTGATCTCCTACAATGCAATTGTTAGAAACTCTGTAAATTCTTCTTTCCAATCATCCCTTTCTCGAAAATTCCTTGTATCATCATGGAGTGCAGGAACCAAATTAAAATAACCGAGGTCTTCTTTGAGTCTTTCTTGATATTGGTTGTGGGATCTCACCAAGTCATTATATCTTTGCAGTGTTTGGTCTTTCAAGATCTATTTACCCAAAAGTTCCTTGTTTTTATCAATCATTCTTCCAAGTGTAATTGGACATTCTCCTCTAGTGTTGATTGTATTTTCTTAAATACACCCCAATAATCATTAGCTTGCTTTATAGGCTTATTGAACCTCTCTTTGATTATCTTGGACACAACATTTCACTTAATGATTTTCACCTCCTTTTCCAGTGTTCTACACTTTTCTTGGGATTTCAAATGGGATTTTTTCCAATAGGCTGCATCAGCTAATGCATCTAACACTCTCTTATCCTTTTCGAGCCATGGAGCGTACAATTCTAGAGTAGAAGAGGAAGATGACTTCTCCATTTGATGTGATAACTGCTTTTTCAATTTGTCATTCTCTTTGACCAATTTTTCAATTTGTGCTCTAGTGAATTTTGCCACATTGACATTCAACTCTGTAGTTTCTAAGGGATTACTGTCCGAAACTCTTTTGACCAAAAGGTGTCCAAATACTTGATTAGGATTGTCAATCACTGTCAGCCTCTTCTCATGAGGGTATAGTGACCAAATAAGCAAGGCATCCTCATCTGGATTGTATCCAAACCCTAAATATATCTTATCACTAGCTTCCTCTGATAAGTTCATTGTTGTATCCCCTCTTTTTTTTTAAACTGTTGAACACAATTGATGAGCTCGTGTCCCATCCTAGTAGAAGTAGTACCCTAGCTTCTTGAAGTAATTCTCTACCTCTTTTAGGAGTGATGGATTGCATTTCCCTGTCAACTTCCTTTTTCAATTCTTCTAAGGCATCAACTTCCTTTTCAAGAGTAATGTCTTGCTCCTTTTGTCTTATTTTCTTCCCCGTATACTCATAGACAAATGATTTGAACTCAAGAGTTTTAACAAAATCATTATCAGAAATGAATTCATGACCAACCTTGACCCTAATGTCATTAGATAACTCATCTGATGTTTCAAATTTTACAAGTTCCTGAGGGGGCTCATATTGTGTAATCATAGGGGCCTTTATTTGTTCCACTGTTTGCTCCTCTCCATCACTCTCATCATCACTTCCTTCCTCTTCACTGTTGTCAATGGAGAAACATACATTAGGGGTGGGTTGTGGGGGTATGTGATCCAAAGGCTCCACATCCTCAGCCTGCATTCATGTGTAACTCGTATGAGATGTATCAAAAACGTATGAGGACACATCTTTTACTATTTCATTCATATGAGCAATAAGCTACTCAATCCTAGCCGAGGGATCTTGTATATCAACAAATGCTTCTCTATATGATGGGAAATTCTTTCTCTTCCATTCCTCTGCAAGCACAACTTTATTATATGAAGCCATTCTCTCACCAATGGAAGCTTCATCTCGGTTCCTGATCACATCATCAAGTGAAAACCAATGCTCATACCTTGACAAATTCAGAGTTAATCTTGCTTAATGAATAAATCCCTCTGCATCAAATTTATTTCTTTCATACCCAAGAGGAAGGTTGTAATGAGCTAATTTAGCATCAATTTCTTCATATCCTTTAATGGCACATACTGTGAAATCTCCAAAACAAAGAGTGCTAGGAAAGAGTGATTGTTTATTATGACTCTTGAGATGTTTAGTATCAGACCTTGCTAATTTTTGTACTATTTCCAAATAAGCAACTCTGTTAGGAACCACTCGGGGTAGCAAATGTGGAACCCCTTCAAATCCATAAACCCTTATTATTGTGCAATCAGAGAAGGCATACCAGTCTCCCCAATTATGGTTCACCTTGCCTCTTGGGCTGTTTTCCTTTGGTCTCAAAAATCTCTGCACCTCAGGGGATAAATTGTGATCATATGAATAGCCTAGCAACTTCATTAGTGGTTTAACAAAATATTCTTCAAAATATAAATAGTGAGACCTCTCACATCGACTATCCCATAATGCAGTCCACATCTATATAGGTTTAAAGTTTCCATCTTTATCTGTGTCTTTGATTCTTAATTCTTTTCCCCACACATTTCTAGCATGTCCCTCATATAAAATTAAATGCATTAACAAGGAATAGTGTTTGAAATCTATGCAATCACTGTTGTTTTTTATTCTTTCAAGCCCTTGATTTAGGGCATTCGCCAAATAGTTTGCATAGTTGAATGACCTAACATCTTTGCTTTGTATATCAGCTGCTAGAACCATCGGTGCAATAGACATGAGTGGTGGAACCTCAATTCCCAAGGCTTGACCAGCTGAGTAGTAGGTATATTGGAAGTATTCTTCAAACAAATCTATATGAAATGGAGGGTTTTCATTGCTCGAAATTTTTTTGAGTTGACCTTGCTCATTCTTAGGTTTGTGCAAAGCTAGCTTCCATCTCTTGTAACTAGTATCCATACAACGGTATTCTATCAAAAAGTCTCTAATGGTGAATGGCAAGTTCATGGGACCTTCTAACTGAAATACATTAGAGATCAGGTCTTAGGAGATAAAAAGAATATCATCCCCATTTGGTGATTGGATAGTTCTTTTCTAGGCATTATACCAACTGGCGAGAGCTTTCACCAATTCTACATTGATGAACACATTTGGCACCACAAGTCTTCATAAGTTCAATCTCCATGGGTTACAAACTAGTTGAAATCTGAATTGTTTTTTGTAGTGATACATAAAAAGCTCATAGCCCCGGTGTGGCGTCCAAACATCACCAAGACCCCTATGTTTATCTAACAATTTACTTGCTTGAACACTTCTTCTGGGTCTTTCCCTTGACCCCAGACACTGATCTATCAAGTCTTGGTTTAAATTCCTCTTTTTAGTTTTTAGTTTCTTTGCCTTAGGTTTTTCCACATTTTCTTTCATTGCAAACTCTAAGAAAATGCAACTTTCTAGCTAAGAGTGGAGTACTTAAGTGAATTTTTGCTTCTCCTGGCTTCACTGCATGAGAGCTTTGAGTTCTTTCCTTTCTACTTCTACCCTTAGCGTAGCCTTTCTGGTTTCTACAAATTGTATGATTAATTCGTGGTGCAATTCACCTCTGTGTTGGCTCATTAATATACCACCTGCTTCAGTCTTGTCATCGGGGAGAGCATTTATGTTAAATATCCCGACGATGCTTTTGATGCCACATCAGCTAGTAGTAATCATTCATCACTATATTGTTGGGACCTTGGTTCATTTTCCACCGATGGCCACCTTCTCCACCGATAAGTGTTTTTCTTTCGGTCTATCGGTAAGACATCAAACAATATTACCCCAATGCATCCTAGCTTCACTGATAAGTGTTAGAATTTAATACCCCATGATTATATCGGGCTATTGGGGGAGCTTCATCATTCATTTCGCCAATGCACTGGAGTTGCGGCGATGGAAGGATATTACACCAATGTGAGGATATGAATTTCCCTTATCGGGCTATCGGTGGGGTGGTGATGGGAGTTCCACCGACAAAGTATTGTTAGCTCGATGGTATCAAAGGACTTCAATGGATTTCATGAATGTGATTATTTAGGTATGCTGACTACAAAAATGGATTTTTTACACGAACCTCAATAATTTGTCTAGATCATGAAATTGAGTCTGGTGAGATTTTGTAAGGACTAGGAGATAAATGAATAGATGTTAATGCAAATATGTGGGATTATTTTTTTTTAGTCCTAACACAGCTCTTTTGACATTTTTTTGTCTTATACTTATTGTGTGATGCATGATCTTTATTTTTATTTGTTATTTTGTGCATGCATGTGCCATGTGTAGGCTTAATAGTGGGTTATTGACCTCTCAAATGAGCTGATATGTTGGTGATCTAGGTTTTCTAAAGAAAAGTCCCCCCGATAAAGTAAATTGCCCCCAATAGAATAATATGTAATAATATTTAATTGAGGGAGTATAATATTTCTTATAGGGATGTATTGCCTATGCATTGATGGATATTCATATCTTGTTTCAAAGCTCCCATTTTGGCACAAGCAGGGAGGATGTTGGCAATGGTTGTGGAATTTGGCTTTACACCTGCAAATTGTATTTTCTTGAAAGTTTTTAAAGTCTTTCCACCAAATTCATTTTGTGCATATCTATTGTAGATTTCCTTAAGCTATATGAAAAAGGTGTATATACAATTTGAGATCAATTGATAAGTTGATACATGTAATGTTGATTTGATTTAAATTTTACTTAAGATATAATTGTTGTCAAATAAAGTTTGCACCCTTGCTAAGCCATGAACTGTAGCAACCTATTGACACATGGGAACACTTCGAGGTTGTGGGTGACCTGGGAATGAAGTGGACCTCCAGATTATGGGCTGGTTCCCCTTAAGATAACTTGAAAATACTAAAGAATGATAAGGAAAAGAGTAAGAAGGATATACTTGAAACTTAAAACCTATCACTAACATGTGATACACCAAAGATAAAAATATGAAAATACTGTTGAAACTCACAGAAAATATCAATAAAGCTAAACAATCTCACAACACAGAGATTTATGTTTGCAAAAGTGATTCTATGTAAGGTTCTGATTGTCCTAATGCTTAAACACAAGGAAAACAATGATGTTTTCACATATATAAATGCAATAGAAAGAGATCACTAACATAAACCTACACTATGACATAATATTCTTTGCATCCAGTATTGAAGGAATCTGATAAAATAAAAGATTACACAAAATTTATCATGCAATTCAAAACCAATACTAAAACAATAAAAGAAAATAGGTGAAGGAAATGACTTTCTATTGAGAAAAATAAGGAGTCTATGTATTACAAATCTGTAGTATTCATACAAAAAATGAGTTACAAAGTCTGAATAATACTTTTTTAGCAATCTCTTAACCAAGAACTCTCCCTTTTACAAAGAGGCAAAAAAGCCATATATACAACAAAAACCAAAAAGTGTCGGCCCCTACCCTAGGGTTTACAAAAAATGAGTCAGTTCCTGAACACGTCGGCCCTCGAAGAATTTTGGAAATAAAGTCAATGAGGCATTAAACGTGCACACCCTGTTCATGTCGGTGAATGATCGCTCCTAGGCATGGCCTTCAGATCTTTTGCAACCATCACATTAACTCGTAACCCTCGTGTCCTCCCTCGAGACTTCTTTGCAGAGCTGCTTTGAATGTTTTGAAGTATGGTTATTAATGTCGATTCACTTTTTCCAGTAGACATCCTAGTTGTCATTGAGACTCGCGGCTTCTTCCTTTCTACTCTCCTCTTGTTCTAAATCTTTCTGCAAGTTGACCCCCTTAAAGAAGCAGCATCTGACATTCCTATCTAGATCCTTACAGACGAACACCACTGAGTCACCGAATCGATCATCACCCTTGATCACAGAGTAGATCCATACCTCTCACATTTTGTCGATCCTCTTCACAATAACGGTCACAACAGTCAAAACACCAATAGTTCACCTTCAACTTCCTCCAATTGGTTGAACAGACACCACGTAAGATTTTTAGGCGGTCAAAAGTCGTTCAAACAGAATCGCATGTCGGTGAGACACTAGTCGTGTCTCCCCGATGCTTACAATGCTCCATAGCAGCCATCGGCATAACACACAATTGTCGGCGAGACTTCATAGCGAGCAGCAAGAGTTAAACCGTTGTGTTCCTCCGTCGGCGAGACAAATAATCATCGGCAAGACATCATACCGAGGGTAACACCTTTCCTCGACACTACCTGTCGCCAGGAGTTCCACCAAAGACATACATACCCGTCGGCAAGAAAAGCGCATTCGACAAAACATCATATCGAGCCCTTAAGAGTTATACCGTTGTGTTCCTTCGTCAGCGAGACAATCACATTAGGCAAGACATCATACCGAGAGCAAACCTTTCGGCCAAGAGTCTCAGCGACGCTCAGCAGGAACACATCCATCGGCAAGAGGTCATGGCAAGTGTAACTTTTTTGGCCAAGAGTCTCCTTGATGCTTACAACCTTGTGAACAACTATCAGCGAGAGTTCTCCCCGAGCGGAGAGAAATAGAAAACTCACAGCGACTGAAATGTCTTGGCGACCTGAGCATTTCAAAAAAGAAAAGGCGGAGTCCAAGTTGGGATGGAAACCGAAATCGAAACTAACCAACATTTCCAAGTCCATCCCCCATTCTAATTCCACCTCTGCCAAAGTAAAGAACCCCCAAACAAAAGAAAGAAAAACGGGATCAGAACCAAAACCGATCCCGGGCGAAACATAGCAGGGGGCAGAAGCGGAACAAAAATGAGACCATGAGACTTTTCCAAGTTTAGGTTTGGTTACAGTTCTGGATCTGCCTCTGACAACACACAAAGAAAAAGGGAAGAAAGAAAAACACAAAGAAGATGAAAGAGAAAGAAACATCCCTCGATCACCGGCAACGAAAAAAGCAAAGAAAAGAAGAACGGGTGGAACCAGGACTGGGACTGGAACAAAAACAAGAACTAGAACTTTGGAAAAGTTTCAATGTTCGGTTTCAATCCGCGTCCCGGGTCCGCCAAAACAAAGAAAGTGTCGAAGCAAGGAAAAGAAAACCCAAGGAACACACAAAAACAAAGACCAAAAGACAACAAAACATAAACAGGATCAGAACGAAAACCAATCCAGGGCGAAAACCAGCGTGGGGGCGGAAGCGGAACAAAAACGAGACCCTAAAACTTTTCCAAGTTTAGGTTCGGTTACAGTTCCGGATTCGCCTCTGACAACACATAAGGAAAAAAATGGGAAAAGGTAAGGAAAAGGAACAAAGGGAAAAACCAGCCCACGACGAACGAAAGGTCAAAAGAAAACAAACGTATAAAAGCGCGGAACTGAAACAAAAACCAAAACTGGAACTTTGGAAAAGTTCCAATGTTCGGTTTCGGTTCCGCCTCCACCTCCGACAGAACAAAAAGAAGAGGGAACAAAGAAAACAAAACAAAAAGGGGGAAAGCAAGGAAAAAACATAAGATGAAGACCCTTCCAATGAAAACCGAACACCTGCACGCTGGGCTCAACCCTTATGGGAGCCACATTTAATCCACGCGCCGAATTTAAAACATAATTTTCCCCCTGTAGCTGCACAAGAAGCAAACAAGTTAGAAAATATGTAACCTTGATGCAAATGTTCCTCCATTTGGCCTTCATGAACACTTGAAGACATAGATTGCCCTGCCTGACTGAGCCCGCAAGTGAAAATCGGGTAACATTTATGGCGACCTCAGCTAGATGTTTGCCTGCTAAACATGCAAACCAGTAGCCTAGGCCTATCCATTGGCATGGAGTCATTGGGAACCGAGACCCACCCCTAGAAAACTCACCCAGGACTCCAGTAACTTAGAAGACCGACACATACGAGGCCTTGGCCCATCCAAGACAAAACAATAGGAGGAGAACTGTTCATTTGTGCTGAAACAACACTTAGGAAATGAAAATTGCATCTAATCTAATGTACGGATGCACTTATTGATATCTAGAATTTTAACAGCTATGTACAGATTTAGGTCCATACCTCAGAAGCAATGTTTGAGGTAAATCCCATTCACTGGGATTAGTTCCACTATACCATCCAACTTACATAGCTGGAAAGCATTATGTTGTTTCTTCTTAGTGATAATATATGGCCCAGTCCAAAATGCATCAAATTTGGATTGCTTTCCAGGCTTGGTTTTCAATTCATCCCACTTTAGCACTATGTCACCTTCCTGTAACACTTTGGGAGATGCCTTTTTATCGAATGACCTTTTCATTTGAGCCTGATGCTGCTCAATCTTTTTCATTGCTTCAACTCTGAGTTCTTCAAGTTCAATTAACTAAGCTAACCTTGTTGTCATAGGCTCCTCCTCAATCATATCA
Organism: Sequoia sempervirens; assembly: GCA_007258455.2. Lineage (NCBI taxonomy): Eukaryota > Viridiplantae > Streptophyta > Pinopsida > Cupressales > Cupressaceae > Sequoia > Sequoia sempervirens. The sequence goes on from VDFB02332347.1 coordinate 13,781, forward strand.
AGCTGGTTTACCAGATCAAGGGCTGGGAGTTCAACTGAAATAGGAAATCTTGCCTCTTTTCCATACACTAACATATATGGAGAAAGTCCTGTAGACCTTTTTGACGTAATCCTATCAGCCCACAAGGCTGATTTCAGCTTGGTGTGTCAAGCTCTTTGATTGTCTTCCATAGTTCTCTTAATGATCCTCAGGAGATTCTTGTTAGTGGACTCAGCCTGTCCATTGCCCTGCAGATAATAATTGGAGGATGTATTCAGATATATACCATTCTTGACAGCCCAGTCAGAAATTTTAACACTCACAAAAGCAAGGGCATTGTCTGAGATAATAGAATCTGGGATACTGAATCTGGTAACTAACTCTTCATAGAAACTCAGGACATCAGATTCAGTAGCCTCTTTGAGTGCCACAACTTCAGTCCATTTTGAAAAATAATCAGTGGCTGTGAGCACCCACTTGTGGCCTGCACCTGATGGCGGGTTTATAACCCTAATGAAATCCAAACCCCATTTCATGAAGGGCTAATCAATTTGAATTGGTTGCAGCGGGAGGGATTCCAACTTCTCTTTTCCAGAAAAAATGGCACATTCCTTACACTTCCTTACCCATAATTGAGCATCTCTGAATAAGGTAGGCCAGTAATAGCCTCCTTTCATTATTTTAAGAGTTTTAGCTCTTGAAGAAAAGTGTCCACCAGCTGATCCTTGATGGAATTCATGCAATACTCTATCAACCTGATCAGTTTTAATACATCTCAACAAGACACCATGAAAATCTCTCCTAAACAGTAAACCATTTAAAAGAACATAAGGTATGGATTGTAGTCGATAATACCTTCTTTTGGATTTAGTTAGATCAGGAGGGCACACACCAATCAATAAAAAATGTGTCATTTCCGCAATCCAACCTATAGGAGCAGGTATAGCAGCTTGTTGTCCATCTTGAAGTGCTAAAACATAACCTTCTTCCTCCTTTATGGTGTTGTTGCTATCCTCTGTAAGCTGTCCGCAGAGACCTCTCCCTCTTATTAGTTTGGTAACCTTTATTTCAAGGTCATACTTCATCACCTTAGTGACCCAACCAGCTCTTTTATCACTCAAATCTTTGTTCAGTAAAAACTCTTTCACACTTGAATGAGCAACCATCAGTATAATCTTGTTATTGGAAAGCATGTTCCTGAACTTCTTTAAGCTTCTTATAACAGCGAGAACATGTTTCTCTACAAAAGTATACTTGAGCTCGTAATCTTTGAGTCCCTAATTGAAGAATGCCACGGGCTGTTCAGATCCTTCATCATTTCGCTATACAAGCATGGCTGAAAGTGAATGAATATTTCCATAGGCATATAAAATGAAATCTTTAGAAAAGTCAGGATTCAGAAGTGTAGTTGTGGCTGCAATGCCTCTTTTATAAGCTCAAAACTTCTTTTCTCATCCTTAGTCCAACTAAAAGGTACATTCTTTCTCAGCATATGAGTTAGTGGACTTAATAAATCAACAATGTCAGGGATAAACCTCCTAACAAAGTTAATCCTACCAATAAAACTCTAAAAACCTTTCTTGTGCACTAGTAAAGGAAGAGCTAAGATAACACTTATTCTTTCAGGGTCAATAGTAATACCCTGTTTAGACACCACATAACCAAGAAATCTTCCTTCGTGAACAACAAATACACACTTTTTGGGATTAAGTGATCTCCCAAATTCCTTGCATTTGTCAAAAATCTGCCTCAAATGATTTAGATGATCCTTAACCTCCTTAGAAAAAACAGTGATATCGTCAAGATAGACTAAGACTATCTTGTACATTAAACCCCAAAGGCCATATCCATGGATTTTTGAAAGGTTGCCCCAATATTAGATAAACCAAAGGGCATTTTTTGATAGGCCACAGTTCCCCATTTTGTGGTGAAGGTTGTCTTGTACTGATCTTCTTTTTTTACTAATATCTAGTTGTAACCAGAATAGCCATCTAATAAGGAAAACCTTTCAGACCCTGAAACTACCTGAAGTATCTACTCCATAGAAGGCAGAGGATGACGGTCTTGTAAGGAGGCCCTATTTAAGTCATGAAAATATACACAAAGTCTTATTTCACCATTTTTCTTCCTTACTGGTACTAGGTTTGAAACCCATGAGGTATGCTTAATGGGGAAAATAATGTTGCTTTCAATCAACTTATCTAGTTCCTTTTTCATCAAAGGCTCTAACTTAGGATTCAAGGGCCTCTATTTTTGCCTAACAGGTTTGACATTAGGCTCAAGTTCAATGGTATGTTGAGCAAGCTGGGGATTAAATCCCTTTAAATCAGTATATTTCCAGGCAAAGATATCATTAAATTCTTGACAAAGCTAAATAAAAACCTGCTTCTCTTCAGCTGTACATACCTTGCCTAACTTAAGAAGCTTTTCTTTGAAAAATTCAACTTCTTTGTAGTGATCTTGCTGAACTTGAATACTGCCCTTGGGTTTTCTAGCTTCATCATTGGTATTAAAAATAGATTCTAAAGTGACTAGGCCTTTAGGCAACTTGTTTTTTAGCTGAATAATTTGGTCACTGTACTGGTGTTGTAACTTTTCCTGATTGGTATGTGAGAACTCAGCTTCTTCTCTTAAAAATTTGACAATCTGCTAGTCACTATCAAAGACTTGCCAGTATATATTATTATCAGGCACAATAGGCCTAACTACAATCTTAATATGTTGATTAGTTTTATCACTGCAAATCTCCTTTAGAATATCATGTTTATCTCCTACAATAGCTAATCTATCAGCATGTTTATTTTGAGTTCTAGGAATGGAAATTAGATTAAATGCCTCAAATCCCTCTAAGAGGTCCCATACTCTATTCCTATAAGACCTGAGTGTATCATTTTGAACATCATTAAGCTTTCTCACCTGATTGACAACCAACTCGCTGTCACCATAAACTTTTAGACAACTAATACCTCTCTGTCTCGCCCACTCCAAGTCCTGGACTAGAGCTTCATATTCAGCAGAATTATTAGAACAACTAAAACATAATCTGAAAGCTAAATAGTACTTCTGACCTTTTGGTGATACCAGCATACATCCACCACCAGCATCTACCCTACTCCTTGAGCCATCAAAATATAGCTCCCACACATCATTTTCATGTTGTTCACTATGTTGTTCCGTTTCCTTTTCAATATTAGGCATAAAGGAGTCAGTCTCACACATCATATAAACACCAATGTCAACCTCCTCCAATTGCTTACCTGTACCAACTTCATGAGTTTGAGGCGCCCACTCTTTAGGAAGAATATCTAATGTTCTTTCTATTTGAATCTTAGCCTCTTGAACAACAAGCTGCTCCACTTGTACACTTGTAAACAAGTTGGCATTAATAGGAGACGGATTGTAAGGTTCAATATGAACTTTGGCTATGGGTTCTGATTTAATAGTGACTCTAGTACCATATATGGTTCTGAACAACATATGAGACCAATCAGAGGATAGGTAACCACCTATCTTGGCCGTAAAATCCCTAGATAAACAAAGGGAAAAGTACGAGGGTAACTCAATAATGTAGATATCCTGTGGTATTACAAAATTTGGACAGGCATGTAAAGTTAAGCTCAAATTCTTAATGACCCCTATTGTGTTAACCGCAGTACCATCCAATTGTACTACCCCCTTTTCTAGTGGCTCATATTCAATTCCCAACTTATCAACAATTTGTTTGGGCATAACTAAACTACTAGCCCCTAAGTCAATCATACAATTGTGAACAAGATGATCTCCTATGATCAATGACAAATAAAAAGGAGGTGGCTTGGCCTTAGCAGCTTGTTATTCTTTATCACTAACAGTAGTACTAGTCAACGCAACCTTCTCCTTTTCTACACTAGGCTCATCTGAGACACTTAAACCTGATAAAGCAGATTGAAGCAGGTCCTTTTGACCCGAAATACTTAGAGAATCCCATATTGACATGGGTACATTAATTTTCTTCATATGCTCAATTATATTGAAAGATGTAGCAGGTTTAACTTGACCTTTAGGAGGAATAACATCACCTTTAACTGAAGGCGCCTAGACTAATGAATCAGAATGTTGCTTTCCTACCAAAGGCTACCCTCTTGGTAGCATTCAGATTTGGTCAACTTTTGATGAGCCAAGAGCATTCTGATTCTAGTTCAGCCCTTGTTTCGATTGAGTTTGAACTATATCAAGTTGATGTCCTTCATCTATTTCCCTCTTTTTACTATGTGTGTTGTCTGCAATTGAAGAATCAGCGTGGCTCATTCCACAAAATTCTTCCCCTTGCCAGTTTAGGAATGTAGACTTATGTGTTTATTGCTCTTGTTGTTGTACTTCAGTTGCTACAGGCACATTAGACTGTATTGCTGAACTGTTTTGAACCATCAAGGCTTGGTTAAGCAACCCATTTTCACAGGTACGTTGATTATGGGGTTGATTTCATGGAAAGCACCACTCATAATCTTGAACTAAATTGTTTTGGACAGGTGCAAGCTCTTTGGAAGTGCTTGCAACATTGGAGCCATAAGCTTGATATGGCCTTGGGTTAGGAGTAGATCTTTGGCCTTGATTATAAGGCTGATAAGATGGTCTATTGGTCTGACTTTGTTGGTAATTAGACTGAAATGAGAGCTGATAAGGCTTAAAACCTTGATTTTGCTATTTTTTGAGATTAACCATCTCATTGCCAAAGGTTGTAAGAAGGCCTTTAATCTCTTGCAGTTCGTTAGACTGAGCTGGAAGTGCATTTACTTGGCCATTAGGCTGGGTATCAGGCGCTGGCAATGCTAGTGCACTTGGAATAATAGCCAAAGGAGGTAACTACATAGGGATTGGTGGATGAATAGCAGGAAATATTGGCATAGGTGGTCTTGGGGCAATTCTACCAGCCTGTATGAGGTTGTTTTCAGCTCTAACAACTACACCATATGTTGCAGGAAGTGTATCCCCTCCCATCGATTGAATCATTACAGAAATATCACTACTTAAAGCTCTTAAATAGTATAAAAAGGAATGATTAGTAGTAGGCCTTACCGTTTGTGGAATTTTATCCCACGTCCTTTGGAAACAGTGATTGAAATCTAACATAACTTCATGAGGAGCTCTTTTGATTGTAGACAACTACTCCACCAATGACAAGTGGTCTGGTTTATCTTCAAAAAACTTGCACAACTGGCTGCCTAACTCATCCCATGTTGCTATGGAGTTGACAGGTAGGCCTCTGAACCATTGTAAGGCTTTTCCTTGAATGTTCGGTTTTGGTTCCGCCTCCACCTCGGACAGAACAAAAAGAAGAGGGCACAAAGAAAACAAAATAGAAAGGGGGAAAGCAATGAAAAAACATAAGATGAAGACCCTCCCAATGAAAACCGAACACCTGCACGCTGGGCTCAACCCTTATGGGAGCCGCATTTAATCCACGTGCCAAATTTAAAACATAATTTTCCCCCTGCAATTGCACAAGAAGCAAACAAGTTAGAAAATATTTAACCTTGATGCAAATGTTCCTCCATTTGGCCTTCATGAACACTTGAAGACATAGATTGCCCTACCTAATTGAGCCCGTAGGTGAAAATCGGGTAACATTAATTTCATTGCGTTGATGAATTCCTTAGTTCAATAATTGGGATTCTCAATTATCTTGTATACCCAAAGTGTATGAGATAGAAAGAAATTAGGTAGTCATGTCGATTAGTTTGACAATTTAAATGATCTTGAGTTCATAAGTACGTAGTGATAATTTTTGACAAATAATATAATTTCTTGTTGCATTTATCACAGAAACAAAGGCCTCTTTTGATTGTAGCAGAGGATGTAGAGAGTGAAGCATTAGCTACTTTGATCTTTGAAATTGATGATATTTTTACTAAATTGATAATGTTTGAAGTTTTTTTTTCTTTCTTAGATGTTGAGTCTAATTAATAATTTTAATGTTGTGTTGCAACTTGTAGGTGAGTATGTTGATATGATAAAGGCTAGCATTGTCGATCCTCTAAAATTTATTAGAATTGCATTAGTTGATGCAGAAAGGTAAAACTATTTATCTTTATTATAATTAGTGGAACTTACAACTACAATATCTGATAAAAATCTACTTCCAAATATGCTTTTGATGGATGTTATATCTAATTCTAATACATTCACTATATCTAGCGCCTAAGTTTAGGGTGCCATAGTTGGAAAAGGAAAATAAAATGTTTGAATTTTATATATCCTTTGTATTATTCGACTTTTCTAAGTTTTTGATGTGCAAATTTTGAAACCTTATTTTCAGGCTATAGCTCCAAATTGGAGAAGTGAAAGGTCATGAATACCAACAAGGAAGATTTTGGAGGAGCCGAAACCAATAGCGGCGAGAAAGGTGTGGATTTGCAAGGGGATTAAATGGGTCAAGCCCCTATAGGAGGTCATTGCCCTTTTAAAGGACTGTAGTTAAGGGGAAAATAGTATAAGTATATGAAAATAGGAGTATTTTGTCTACATAGTGTCTGTAAGTTGTATAGTGTCATTGAGACATTGAATGTAACCAATGAGATTTTGATTTGCCAATGAGGCTTAATTAAGTAAATTTTCATAGTGGTTTTTTCTCCACTCATAAATATTGTGTTGTGGCTCCTCTTGATTTGTAATCTGTTTGAGTTTGTGTCTGATCAATCATATTTCTTCAATCATTTTAGTCTTCATTTCATGGTGTTTTTTAACATTTGAATATCTATGATACTTGAAGTTTATATGCATAAATTTGTGAGGATTAATTAAGTTAGATTTGATTTGTAATGACTAAATATATGACTAAAGTAATGACTAAATTAATGACTAAAGTAATGACTAAATACATGACTAAATTAATGATTAAATATATGAATAAATTAATGACTAAATATATGACTAAAGTAATGACTAAATTAATGATTAAATATATGACTAAATTAATGACTAAATATATGACTAAACAAATCACTACCATGACTAAATTAACGACTAAATCAATGATCAAATCAATGACTAAATAAATGACTAAAATAGTTTAGTCATAAATTTGGCGGTGTTATAAATGACTACAAATAAACCACTAAAATAGTCACGTGACTAAAATTAATGATTAAATATATGACTAAATAAATGACTAAATCAATGACCAAATCAATGACCAAATTAATGACTAAAATCAATGATTAAATAAATGACTAAAATTATTCAGTCATAAATTTAGTGGTGTTATAAATGACTACAAATAAACTTCTAATAGTCGCATGACTAAAGTTAGTCATTTATATACAATTTTTAGTAGTTTATTTAGTCATATATTGTTGTTTGTGTATGAGTGTTTAGGAAAAGACTAAGCTCGACAATGGAAACAACACTACAACACCATTATTTCCCATCTGAACGCCTGCAGTGAAGCTCGTTTGGGACACCACCCATCATCGACGCTACAATTTTTCTTTCTCTCTTCTCCATGCGAACATGCACCAATTCTAGCACCTCCAATTTGCCTCCAACGATCTTTAGTTTCTTGTGTTGATGATGTTGCTTTCAGGAATAAATATCCCTCTTTCTCTCTTGCACTTGTTCATACTGGATGGTGGATCTTGTTCTTGTCCCATCTTCTTATACACATTACAAAGCATCTTGGGACCTTCACTAGAATTACGCTTAAGTTTCCTTTCATATATTCGCAAGCTATCACAACTTTCTTTACAGGATTTAACCTCGATAGTTTCTTTGGTAACAATAACTTCAACAAGGATTTCTGCAGCATCAACTACAGATGTTTCCGCTAATGGACTTGAATCGGCAAAAACTTCTATCTTCTTAATGAATGTAACTACATTCTCTTCGATTTTAACCTCCTCTTCATCGACCTTAGAATATATTTCAGTGATAGTTTCTACAAGAACTTCATATTCAGTTGTTCTACTCTTTGAAATGGCATTACCATTTTCCATTTCAAGATCATCATCTCATACCACTATCTTTCTAATTTTTGTATTTTCTGCAGAGGCTCTTGCACTATCTTACACAAATGTTTGATCAAATTCCAATAGGCTAAGAAATTCTCAATGACTGAATCAACTACATCATCTAACCTATCCATCTCACATGAAGCATGATTCTCTATGACATAGAGGGTGCCTACTTTGCTGCCCCAAGCAATTACCAAGGCCCCTTTTGTGACTTCCCATCTATTCAAAATTCAAAATTGACTTTACATCCTTGCGAAAACAACTGTCCAGCTGAAATAAAATTTTGTTTGAGCCGAGGGATATATCTAACATCTCGCAACAACCAACTATTTCCATTTTTTAATTTTAAAAAAAAAATCTCCTTTGCCAATAACATCACAAGATTCATTATTTCTAAGAAGAACCTTACCAAAGTCACCACTTTGCAAATTTTTGAAGTAGTCTTCACACAGAGTGGCATGAAACGATGCTCTCGAACTGAGCGCCAAAAAAATTGGTGTTGTTTCTTCCGAGGCTGAAACAAGAAAAGTAATTGTTGCACCAGAATCCTCTTCACGTATTGGATTTGCTTCATCTTCTTTTGGTTGATTTTCTACCTTCTTCAAAAACCAACAATTCTTCTTGATGTGGCCTTGCTTGACACAATACCAACAACCAACATCTCTCCCACTGGATTTTGTCCTCCCTTGTGATTTCCTACAAATTCCTTCATCAGATGTCATTACTCCCACTCAAACTCAAACCTCTCATGCCAAATGATCAAGCACCATGGCTTTGATACCAATTGTTGATAAATTATTGCAAAAGAAAAAATAACAACAGAAAATAAAATTAATAACAAACATAGATAACACATAAGTTTACAGTGGTTCGTCTTAAAAGACTACATCCACTCTCAAAGCAGGGGAAATTGATTTTATTAATCTATGATTTTTACAATCCATCAATCAGTGATCACATCAATCAATACCATATAGCCAACCTTTAATAACCGATAAAAAAAGAGACTTCGAGAGGTAAAACAAATTAAGGGACATAGTGAAACGGTCAAGAAGAAACCGTTGGGCTTCATATTCCAACACCAAGGCTCATTTTGACCCATATTTTTCTTTCAGTCATAAGCCACCAACATGAAATGAGCCTTGCTTACTTATCTGAACTTTTCCTTGAGGTAATACTCAACCATCTTCCTCCTTTCCATTCTTGCTTGAATGGTATGGGTGTTGATGTACATCCCCAAAAGTCCTGATCTTTTTCATAACAATATTAGTATCCATGGTTAGTGTTCCAACTTTCCTACCATGGATAATATTTTTCTGCATTATAAAAATCAGCTTCAAATATGCTTGCTACACTTACTGTGCTCAATTCAGTTGCATGTATGCAATGAAACAATTACTATGATACTGACATCAAATTCTTACTTTCCTAGACAATCCTTTTCATCTTTCAACTTTGGATATACATGCTAAATTATGATGTCTTTTCATTTACTTTCATGAGAGAAATACTAATAGAAAACTTGAATAATGACTTTGCATTCCTTCTCATTTGATATTCTTGCATTTTTTGACCTATACTTGTACTTTCCATGTGGAACTATTTGCAAGCATCTTCCTCAACTTGAATTTGTTCAAAAAGTGGACTAGTTTGCTTGCTTTCTCTTCAAAATGTATTCTCTACTTCTTTCCTTGTTAATTTTGTATACCATACAAGCCTTGGACTAATCTTCCAAGATTAGGATAATGCTTCTAATATTTAGCATACATTTTTCTTTTCTTTTTCTTTCTTTTTAGGTTTGCTTCCTCCTTACATATTTTCCCTCTCGTAGCCTAATGGAACTACAAGCTATAATTTTACTCTACTTTGATTTGTTCACATGTGGAACTTATAGTTTTTTTTTCCATCGTATGGAAGAGTCTTCTTTTTCATTGCTTAATTGCAAGGGAAGACGATCATATATTCTTGTTCTTTTTTACTTTTCCCAACAGAAACAAGCTATTAATTGTAGACATTGAAAAATGTCTCGATGGATCACATTGGCTAACTAACATCATTTCCTCTTTAAACCCATCTTTTTGCTTAATTGATTAAATTAGCCTAGCTAATTAATTAATTGCATCATTTTCATCCATGAAGTGGCCATGTAGAATGTAGATCTTGATCTTGAATTGGATGTGAAACAATGCTTAACTTGGATCTTCAATACTACATCAACACACATTAGCTCAACCACATGTTTGATGCACTATGCCTTTGACATGATATGATCTTGAATTGCTACAATAAAACCTTGATAATTTTCCCTTGAATGACTTTGAAATGCTGTTGAAGATGCTCTCTTGATAATAAGTTTTCTATAGTGCTTGAATACTTGAATGCTTAGATGAAACTATGTGAATTAACCTTATATTTATACTAAATCTAAGATTAACCCCAAAATTCAAATAATCTGAGCCGACATCAGATCTAGGATTGAAAATTATTAAAATCCTGCCACAAATAAATTAAAAAAGGGGTGTCCTAAGTGAGGAGGACCCATTCACCACCTTGGGTGAATGGATCCTAGCACAATTTCTTAGGACCAAGCTTTGGGGGGATGAAATAACATCAAAAACCCATTTCAAATATCCCAAGAAAGGGGTGTCCTAGGTTAGGAGGGATCATTCGCGCAAAGTGGCGAATGGGTCCTAGCACATTTTTCTAGGACTCCAACTTTTCCAATATAAATGTCATGCAATATCATTAATGGGTGTCAGGATAGATCCTTGAAAAATGCAATTAATAAGGCTTAGATTTGAATTAAAGGAGCCAATTAAGCTCAATTAACCACAATTAATTAACGAAGCCCTAGATTAGTGTGAAAGTGTAAAAACACTTTACAACACCCTAAATTAGGCACAAATTAAGTACATTTCATCATTAAAAAGGGCCCTAGACTCAATATGAATGTGTAAAACACATTACAACACTAAATCAATGCAACATTAAGTTCATTTGTCGTTAATTATTTCCAAATGCAGGAAAAAGGGATACTTTTTCCATTAATACATTTTCCTCCACTTTAGTGAGAGTTTTCCCCCATGAAAAACTCACACTAAAGTAGACATTCAAGACACTTAAGTATGTAGCAATAACAAAGATACATAGTCATACCCTATCAAAGACCAAGAAAAACAAAGGATCAATCACAACCATTCCACCACAATGTGGAATGGGGTTGTTGTTACGAGAAAAAGGATCAAGCTTCGACAGTCTATCCAAAACTATGTGGACTAGGTCTAGGTTGCTTGTCCGTAACATGCATTGTTCACTCTGGGGTAGTGGAACCTTAGTCCATCCACTAGGTGAGTTATCCCAATGAGGTGGAAAATGAGAGAATCATATTAGCCTCCCATACCATACCAAAGTTATCCTCCTAATAAATTCGATAAGGCACCACAATGTAATGCTTTTATGAATGCTTTTGAATGTCATGTCTATAAGTTTTTGCTAAAGGGGATTTTGTTTTGTTCATGTAAGGTCTTCTTCTTAGGGAACATCATGCATAATGTCTCCAAGAGAGAACAAGTCAAAGAGTATCATATCACCACTTATGGGATGCTTCTCGCTTCATATCATGCCACTAAGGGAGATTGTATGCTTAGACATATCACACTCTTGGAGGACATCAAACCCAATTACACCACCAAGAAAAGGACACTTCACAAGAAAAAAGAAAATAATACCATGAAATATGCTAAAGATGTCATTGATGTATTCCCCCACTTTAAAGTGGTTGCTAACACCATTACTATGAGCAACTACTTTAAAGTAGCCAATGTTTTCTCCTAAGACATGAGAGATTTCCTCAGAAAACCCTATGCCAAGTCACATGTTTTTGAAATAAAGCTATGCCATGAAGTAGGAAGGAAGGATTTCCCCCAAAAATACATAAGGGATCTATGGATTCAGGGTCAATATGTCTTTGATACAATGTTGTTTTAGAGCTTGAAACCGTCATCATTCCCCAAATACTCATAGAACTAGAAGAATGACACAAAGAGAGTGAAAACAAAGGAAAAACCTTTCGGGTCAACATGGAAGATACCTAAACATGTCTCAGCGCCTTGCGTCATACCCAAAAGGAAAACAAAAGATAAATGGAAAAATATAAAATGCTTATGACATAGAAAAGAAAGTAGGTACATATAGAAGAATGCACAAAAAGAGAGAGATGTACATCAAATGAAACATCACGGGGGATCACATTATGCACATGCAATCACATAAAGAAATATGAAAAATAAAAAGACTATTAAGGCACATGCGAGTCAACCTAGAGCATCCCAATCTTGGTCTGTACAAACGGAAGGCAAACAACTAGCCAAAGGGACAACGACAAGTGTCAAACTAGGGGAAGCACCAAGTTCAACACTCTTTTTAGGAGATTTGTCATTTCAGTTCATAAAAGAGGAGAACAATGTATTTAATTCATTATGCACTTTCATCAATCTTTGTAATGTCAATGTCATCATCTAGATTAATCACAACGAGAGGTTGAATGAAAATGTCTCTCGAAGGTTCTTGTTTACATTGTGGTGAAGGTATAGGGTCATCATGCATTGCTTTAGGTAAGTTAGGATTTTTATTTTCTATGTTTTTCTTGTATTCTTTAGTTTGTAACATACAAGCAATAACATGACGTCTAGGCCTATGCTCTTTAGCATTGTAATTTTGTTTCAATCTATTGTTAATTTGTGTTTGTGTAAGAGTGGGTTTGTCAATCATAGGTTTCTTCTCTTCCTTGATGAAAGAAACAACAAGAGGTTGTTCAACCACTTTCTCTTTAGCTTTGTAAATTTGTTTTATTTTAGGAGGGACGACAGAACTGCTTTGGTTATCTCGTGGTCTCTTATAAGAAATTGCAGGAGGATTTGTTGTAGGTTACTCTTGGATGTTTGGAAGGGATTTTGGTTCAATCATTGTTTTTTCAAGGTTGGGTGGTTCAATCATAGGTTGAGGCATGTTTCAGAGGGATAATTATGCTATACACTTTGCCTTGAACTTTTGATATGATTTGAAAAAGAAATCCTCACGAGGCTTAATAGGTTCCATAGGCTCGGGCCAAAAGAAATCTAATGAAAAGTTCCCTCAGGAAGAGGCAAGATTATATCCACTATGATGCATAATAAAGATATCATTTCCAAATGGAAACTTTAGAAATTTAAGCACAACCGAAGGGACTGTATTCATGGAGCGAAGCTATGGATAACCTACCTTTACACAAAATTGGTCTGATTGCAGGATGATGGTGAACGGGAAATTTAATGTTTTCGGTTCAACTTTCAAAGGGATATCTATCAAGCCAATCGTAGGACAAGAAAAATCATTATGCATCTTGATCCATGCTTTTAGTTTATCATATGTATCTTGATATAGTTCATGCACAAATATAAATTCTTTAGTGATCGCATTCTCTCCACATACGGTATTAATTAATATCCCATTATTGGGCTTATCATTGATTCAACTAGCTATGTAAATAGGACCATCAGATGCACATTTAAGTATGTCATTTTGTGAGAAAGTAATATCGAGAGGCTTTTTAGTTGAGCCCTTACAAGGTCTAGCTTCAATAAATGCTAGCATGGTATCCACAGGAACTTGTTCAATAGTATCCATAGGACCTAGTTCAATAGTACATCCATGTTATCATCATCTATGCCAACTTTCATCACATCATTCTTTGTCTCAATAGATTCAATAAAGTTGACTGTGGCATGTATGTTATTATTGTCTTGTTTATTCAAGTACTTATGAAGGAAGCAACTAAGGCTATAGAAAATTTGTGTTCCATTTCCTGTTTTAAGCAAGCACTTTCCTTAGATTTTGTAAAGTAGGGATCATACCAATGTCTATGCTTTCACTAAGGATATAGTCTTGTAAGTTTTCTATGTGTTCATCTAATCTTTTTATGTCTTCTTGCAAGAGATGGACATCATGCACATTAGTGTAAGTCATGGGAAATGAAGTATGCAAACTATGAGCCATAGAGGGTCGATTATCAACACTATCAGAAAGAGAGCTAGGAAACCCAAGATCCACGATGAGTGAGATATCGCGGGATGACATGAGCCTCAAGCTACATCTTACAATAGTATTGTTAATAGGACACCAATTTGTAAAGCTCATACAAGTTTTACAAACTTAGTGTGCAAACCCTAAATGGAAAGAGGCAATGTAGTGACCTAGAATGAAATGCAATTTTTAGATTTAAAAAATGCAATTTACTAATTACACAATGCAATAATTCAAAATGAAATGTTGTAAATGCAATTTTGAATTTTGATAATGCATTGCAATGAATTTGGTGAAACATCAAATCAGAAAACTGAAAAAAATGTAACAGCAATAAACAAAAGCCTAAAACAGAGATTTCAGATTCCAAAAAATTCATATCAACACCTAATCAGGGACTCATTTGCCTTTAGTGGTGAATGGGTCCTGGATGAATATTTTTGAAATGTTTTTATTGATTTTATGCGTTTTTCAATTGGTTTCAGATGCCAAAAAATGTAATTCAATCCTGATCAGAGACTCATTCACCCCAAGTGGTGAATGGGTCATACATTAGGGTTTTTTAACTGTTTTTTATTGATTTTGAAGCTTTTTCCAATGTCTTTCAGTTTCAGGTCTATAACAGTAACCTTCAGTTTCAGATTTTCTGGAAATGCAAGTTGAAAAGGTGATAAAATGATGAATGTAAAGACCTAATTTGACATGCAATTTTATTTTGATTTTCAAATGAAAATTTATGAGATCTAAATATATGCAAGATGATCAATTTATTTTTGTATTTTTTAGAACTAGAGGATGCAAGATAATGCAATTCTAAACCCTAGATGAGATGCAAGTTTGAATGCCAAGAAGGAAACCCTAAATGAGATCTAATTCAATGTAAATGAATGCAAATGAATGCAAGATTTAACCTCAGATGCAAGGAAAGACTCCAAAATCATAAAACTACAATGCTCATCACGTCGGCTTCACCATTATGTTTCAAAGAAAAATTGGATTTATCAAAATGAATTTATCGAGATGATACCACAATTTTTTGCTATGAAACATATAATTACGAAGGCCAAAATGCATAAATAACAATTAGAAATGACTCCTAATTGTTATAGCAACTATAAGGGAAGTTTTGGAAGGCTAAAATGATGTGTACCTTAGAGAAAACTTGTTGTTTTTAGGTCACAAAGGACTCATTCGCATTTAGTGGTGAAGGGGTGCCTATTAGGATTTATAAAAACTAAGATCTAGGTTTTGTTCTACAAGATCTGCATTCCATCTCCTCGGTGCTTAGCTCCCAAAAATTTGAAACAAATTATGTAGCCTTGTTTTTCGTGTTCTTACAATATGGATGGCAACTTTGCAACTTTCCAACTGAAAATTTTGCTTCAATCTTGTTCTCCACTTGATCTTCAACCTATGAACTTGTAAACACACATCAAAGAGGATAAAAACTTGTTGATTGTTAGAGGATAGGGGTTTTCCTTGGTCAAACCCCGTTTAGGTAATTAAACCTTACAATGAAACAATGAAATTGAAGCATGAAAGATGAAATGGTGATACCTTGGAAGATGTCTTGGAATGTAATCTACAAACTAACATGAAGTGGCCATGTAGAATGTAGATCTCGATCTTGAATTGTATGTGAAACAATGCTTAACTTGGATCTTCAATAGTACATCAACACTCATTAGCTCAACCACATGTTTGATGCACTATGCCTTTGACATGATGATATGATCTTGAATTTCTGCAATAAAACCTTGATAATCTACCCTTGAATTCCTTTGAAATGCTCTTGAAGATGCTCTCTTGATCATAAGTTTGCTATAGTTCTTGAATACTTTAATGCTTAGATGAAACTATGTGAATTAACCTTATATTTATACTAAATCTAAGGATTAACCTTAAAATTCAAATAATCTAAGATGACATCAGATCTAGAATTGAAAATCATTAAAATACCACCACAAATAAATTCAAAAAGGGGTGTCCTAAGTGAGGAGGACCCATTCGCCACCTTGGGTGAATGGGTCCTAGCACAATTTCCTATGACCTAGCTTCGAGGGGATGAAATAACATCAAAAAACCATTTCGAATATGCCAAGAAAGGGGTGTCCTAGGGTAGGAGAACTCATTCACCCAAAGTGGCGAATGGGTCCTAGCACACTTTTCTAGGACTCCAACTTTGTCAATTTAAATGCCATGCAATATCATTAATGGGTGTCAGGATAGATCCTTGAAAAATGCAATTAATAAGGCTTAGATTTGAATTAAAGGGTCCAATTAAGCTTAATTAACCACAATTAAATAATGAAGCTCTAGATTAGTGTGAAAGTGTAAAAACACTTTACCACACCCTAAATATGGCACAAATTAAGTACATTTCATCATTGAAAAGGGCCCTAGACTCAATATGAATGTGTAAAACACATTACAACACTAAATCAAGGAAAAATTAGGTTCATTTGTCATTAATTATTTCCAAATGTAGGAAAAAAGGATACTTTTTTTGTTAATACTCTTCCTAACAAAATTTATCCACCCAAAGAATGATTGAGATTCCTTGACCATTTTGAGTTACAAAATGAGTTCAATTGATTTGACACTTTTTGGATCTATTCTTACCCCCTCCTTAGACACAATATGTCTGATAATATTACTTTCTTCCATGCAAATAATATAATTTTTGGATTCAAAGATGTCCCATATTCTAAACATCTTTGAAAGATCAAAGATAAATCACTTACTTGACCACGTGGCACCCTTAGGTCCACCCTCTTATGCTAGGAGAATAGTCAATATCACACAAGTAAAACACTTAGATAAATCATTTTGATCCTTGGAGTAAGCAAACAAATCATCTTGGTAAACAACCATGATTTCATATACAAGGCCTACAAAGGTGGCATACATGGCTCTTTGAAATGTATCCCCAACATTCTTTAGACCAAATTCCATTTGAAGATAAACAAATGTTTCCATTAGGTCTTGTAAAGGTTGTCTTATGATGCTTGGATTCATTGGCTATTCTAAGTGTTAATTTAGAATTTGCAAATGGAAATGTATGCAATGCAAGAGATTCCTATTGTAAACTATCACAAACCTCAGATAGAGCACACAAAATAAAAATTCATTTTTTTTTTAATCCAAATCAACATAAGAAATTACCATAATCTCCATTGTGTTTGATTTTCTCCTTGATGTATTGTAGTGTGGATGCTCCTTGCTTGAATGATACCAATTTGACAACATATACTTAGCATGAATGATAATGGATTATGATTTGGATGAGAGGATGCTTGAATTTATAGATTTTGGGAATGGGGAATGGATGGCCAAGATCTCATTGTGAGATCAAGGGTGGAGAATGATTGAGAGGAATTCCCTGAGATCTAGGAGAGGATGAATGGTGGAGATGAAAATAGTTAGAATGTGAATGGATAGGATTAACTTATAAAATAAATAGTAAGCAGTTGTGAGGATGAGGGAAATTAGGGACATGTGCACCTAAAAGAGCTACAACTTTGGGATGTGTTGAGAGAATAAGGGGATCCTAGGGACAAGTGTTCCTAGGTGCCCAATATTCTTGGAATGTGTTGAGAGAATAATGGGCAAGGACAAGTGTTCTTAGGTCCCCATTATTCTTGGAAAGTGTTGAGAGGATAATGGCTTAATTAAATAATAATATTATTTAATTACTTTAGCCACATGGACGAGTTGGATAATAGGTGGAATATGTAATTATTTATTTATTTATTGTGATGAGATGGAAAAAGGTAATTAATAATTAAGTTATGGACTTTAGGTGAATGGGATATGTCATAGGTTAATTAGGACTAGGTGATGGGATGTAGGCTTAGGTGATATTTTAGGTGTCTATAATTATGGCTTGATTGTGACCTAAATTTCTATCCATCATAGACATAGACTCAGACCCTATTAATTTCTATAATAAATGGTTCATATCTCACAATGGATAGTTGTCCGTGAGGGATTTACTATTCAAATTCCTAAAATCCATGCACAATCTATTATCTTTGTTCTTTTTTCTGACTAGAACAAGGTTTGAAACCCATTTTGAGTGTTTGGTTGCTTTTATTATGCCTCCCTCCTTCAACTTCATTAGTTCCTTTTGCATTTTGGGGGCAAGAGTGGGGTTGATAGGACTTTTCTTCTATTTGAATGGCTTTGTACCATGTTCCTATGGGATGTTATGCTAGAACAAATCCTCTCTATTGCCTTTAGCTAATCATATGATCAAGAAAATTGTTTCTTATACCATTTTAATAATTCTATTAGCATTATATTCTCTACTAATTTTAACCATTTACCAATGTAAATCATCTTGGGAATTGATTTAGTGCCCAAGTTTATACCTTCTATATCCTCGTCATTTGTAGGCTTACTTCTTGTCTTATAGCAATTAACATTGTCAAACATCCTTTCTAATGCAATGAGACCTCTTGGACTGGTATTTGTTTTTAGCAAAATAATTTCATTTCCAAAAAGAGTCTCCTTAACTTCTTCATCCTTCTCTACCATGGGCTTCTAGTCAATGAGTTGGTTCTCAAAGTGATCAATGCAAACAAATAACTCATATATCCATTGATCATCATTAAAGACTTTTCAATTAGGAATTTTATTTCAAATACTAGGTCTAGTAAGAATTTATACACCATACCTACATTGATGGAAAGAAATAGAAACACCAATTTGTGAAGCTAATACTTCAAGGGAATCAACTATTACATTATTATGTCTCTCCACTCATTTGGCATTGAATGCATCCACCTCAATAGTATCCCACACAAAATTCTCGTACATTCTCAATAATTTGTCTTTTTTAGCATAGTGCTCCTAGCTTGAGACACCACAAGTTATGAATCACCATGACATATAAGGAACTTGATCCCATACTTGGAAACCACATTTAAACCAAGTAGCAGAGCTTCATATTCAACCACATTATTGGTGCATTCAAAGTTCAACCTGAAATTGAACTTATAATTCTTGCCTTCTAGTGATACCAATGCAATTACTACACTATTACCTTCTCTTGCATATGTGCAATAAAAATGTATGTTTCAGATGCCATCATCCCTTAGGTATTGGCATGGGGTAAATATGTTAGGGTCTATATGTTTCTCAAATTCATCATCATAATATACCACAAAACAATCACGTTCCACATAAAGTAGTGTTAGCCCCATTTTAAAACTTGATTTTTGTAAAATTTTTGAGTCAAAATCCTTAAATTGAGAGCCTCTTAGTCAAAATTATATCCAATCATTAGCAAATGTTGAGCATCTTTCCATTATGAAACAAAATTGTCAGTTGTCTCAAAACCTTAGGGTCAATGATGCAGCTTGTGAGGATTTGTGAAAATAATTAAATTTTAGAAATCATGAAATTTCATGCAAAATTATCTTATGGGCATAATCTTGGTGATGTCACATCAAATATCGCTAGTTTCCATGCTAAACCACTTTCTAGCTATCGCGATATTAAAGCTTTGAACTTTGTTGGCCAAAGTGCAAAAACTATTAAAATAAAAGTTCTATTCAAGCTAAATCGAACTATATTTCTAGGTTTTGATTGTGATGCTATTATTGATGATATGGCAAAGTTTCATTGAAAATACTTACCCAAGGAAAATTTATATGCAAAACCCCATTTTCCAATTTAAAAGTTTATCAACACTTATCAAAATTTCAATAGGAAAATTTTAGAGCTCTGATGTTGTGAAGTTAAAGGAGTTAGTAACCCCTTTCTCAAGGTCAATGAGTAGACAAAATCTTACAAAGTCTTATTTAATTATCAAATACAAATAAGTTTTTAATCTCTTCCAAATCTACAATGAAGGTTAGGAATTGTTGTGAAACACTAAATGAAAGAAATTTGATGATATTCTTGAAAATCTTGTGTTAGGTGGAAACCACTCTCTAAATGTCGATAACAAGGAGAAATTAAAAATCATCAACTCTTTTAAATGAGTTAATAACTATTTTCTGAGTATAAAAAAGACGAGACTTAAAAAACACACACTAAACATTGACCACTTAGGTGGCTCTTGTGGGCCCTTCAATCTGTTGCCCGTTTCTATTTTCCTAAACTGTGCCGTAAACCATGACAGTGAGCAGTCAAATCACGATTGAATAACCCGAACCAAATTCAAATCATGGTTGTCGCGCTGCGGAAGTTTAATGGATGCATAGAAAGAGAGCCTCTCCTGGAATATCGTTATTGCAGTGAACGAAAGCCATGGGTATCTTCAGAAGGCAATCGCACTGTGTCGCCATATCCAGCAAACAAGTTTCCAATTGCATCAGTTCACAACTACTAGCGTACTTCCAACCTATGCTGAAATGGGAACTTTGGAACAGGGTATCCATAGAAGCATAAAGGAGAAAGGAATTTTTTCAGATGTTGTAGTTGGAAATATTCTGATAGACATGTATGCAAAATGTGGAAGCATAGACAAGGCACGTGACCCGTTTGACCGAATGCCTCAAAGAAATGTGGTATCATGGAATGCCATGATTGAAAGTTATACGAAAAATGGCTTTGTTGAAAATGCTTCAGAAATTTTCAAGCAAATGTGATTGGCAGGTGTAAAGCCTTACTTCGCAACCTTTGCCAGCAGCCTCCCTGCCTGTGCCAAAATGGGAGATTTGTAATAGGGTATGGAAACCGTCAAAGGATAAAGGAGAGTAATTTTGTTGATGTAATTGCAACTAACCTGGTAGACATGTATGCAAAATGTGGAAGCATAGACAAGGGGTATGAAATATTTGACAGAATACCTAAAAGAAATGTGGTCTCATGGATTACCATGATCGTAGGATATGCAAAATATATAGATAAGTTTAACATAATGCCTTGAATAAACGCATTCCCATGGAATGCCCTGATCGCAAGTTATTCTCAAAGTCATTTTATTAAAAAAAGGCTTTAAAAACTTTCAAATAAATGCAATTGGTAGATGTAAAGATAGATTCTGCAACTTTTGTCAGCATCCTCCTAGCTTGTGTCAAAATGGGAGCTTTGGAAGAGGGTATAGACATCCATCAAAGCATGAAAGATAGAGCAATTTTGTCAGATGTTGTAGTTGCAACTGTTGTGGTAGACATGTGTGCAAAATGTGGAAGCACTAGGAATTTACTGGCATTTCTTATTTTATTCTTCATTATTCTAAAATCTTAGCACTCTTTTGGATATGTGTATGGGTAGAACATAGGTTTTATCTTTGGAGAAACTATATGGTTGAGCACATTTGAGTTGGAGTAGCATTGGGAAGGACAATCTTGTAATAAGTTATAAAGTTTTATCTTTTTGATCATCACCTAAATGTATTTACTTCTAAGTAGACCATTATGTTCGAATAATGTATGGGCTCTTGTAAATAAACACTCATGAAATATGGGCTCTATAGTAAAATATAATTGCTTGATAGTCCAAACTACTAGGATTGCATAAACTAAAATGGAACTGGTAAACTATATTATTCCAAGATTTTATTTCATCTTAGATCATTATTTGATGGATTAAGAGCCTTGTACCAACACAAGAATACTTTAGAATATTTTTAGGAGATTTTTCTAATGAATATGAGGTTAGAAGAAGAGGATACTACCATTTGAATGTGTAACAAATTAATATGTACCAAGTTTCTACTATTCTTGTGAACCTAGACCCTATACTTGCAAGAACACAATAAACAACACATTAATAAGATCAAATGCATGTTAGAATAGAGATTCCTCAAGAAATCCATTTGAATGTAAGAGAAAAGGAATGAAATGAAGAACATAAAAAACTTTAAAACAAAGATATCAAATCCTATTCTAAAACAAAGCAAACTTTTAATCTCTTAAAGGAGTTGGTGCCAATTTGATGTGAAAATTGGCCCTTTACCAACTCCAATGATGTGATGAAGATGATTTGATGAAGATTGTGATCCACTTTGTTGAAGATTGACGAATGCTCCAAGACAAAATCTGCATAACCTAGCTATAAAACTTAATAAGATGGATGAATATTGCTATGAATTTGAGTATAGTAAGTTTACTCAAGTTGTGGATGCAAAATACAAAGAGAAGCCTTCTATAAATAGAAGAACAAGATGAAGGAATGAGCCAAATAGATGAATGTGGGATCATTCAACATCCAATGGGCAAGTGCCACTTGTCAAGATGTGAATGAAGGAAGCTTGAGCACATTTTGGAGAATATGCAAAGAGGGGGGAGATTCAAATTCAAAAGATGGCTTGAAGAATGAGGTGAAAGGTGAAGTTAATGTCACATGGCTCAAGAAAAGGACTTGTAAGAGATGTTAAATGCCATGTTTGGAGGACAAGACCTTTTGGGGGGAGATTTCAAATTTGAGGAATATTCCATCTTTGATGCCTTTTTTTGAATGAAAATAGATGATTTATAAATCAATTAAATTTATTTTCATGTGCAAGTTTCAAAATCTAGAGGATTTGATGGATTAAGACTAAGATTAATCAGGATTTGATTAATTTAAAGGAGATTAGCTGATTTATTTGATTTAGATTTTTGGATTTAAATAAATCAAAATGAGAGGAATAATGATTTTATACTTAATTAAATAAGATTTAATTTATTTAATTAAAGAGGATGGTGTTAGCTTTAAATCAAATAAAGATTAATTTATTTAATTTAAATGAGATGACTTTAGAGATTAATTAAATAAAATGAATTATTTAATTAAAATAGGGACTATAGGATTAATTAAACAAAGTGATTTATTTAATTAATATGAGATGATGACTTAATCAAATAAAAAATGATTTATTTAATTAAGAGATGAAACATGATGAATTTAATAGAGATTATTTAATTAAATGATTAGCAGAGAGATGATTCAAGATGAACTGGTGTTAGTAAAATCAGGATCAGGTGCATGTACATTTTACGTGTCTACAATTCTATATGAAGTAAAAGATTATGGGAAGGTAGAATATTATTTAAATGAGAAATATTAGATTTCTACTTAAACCACTCCTAAATATTTATAGGATTAAATAGGAATATACGAATATAGAGCAAATAATGAAGAAAGCAATTAGTTGGGGAAAAGGGTGGTTAGATAAGATAAAATAAAATCTCTCTTGACTAGTTTTTAATCTTAAAAGGAAAGGAAAGAGAAAGGGAAGATAAAGAAGAAGGAGGTACCACCACCACTCCCTCACAATTTCCTAAATCTCCTCCCCATTCTCTACTCCCTTCTCCTAAAAGGTTCCCACCTATAGGATTTCCAAAGGATATTCTTAATAAATCCCTAATTGCATCACCTTAACGAACTCTAACTTCATTTCCAAAGAAAAATTCAACACCATCTCTAAAGTGAAATCCAACACCATCTCTTGAGAAAAAAACCTACTCCTCCTCCTAGCCTTTCATAGGATCAAGATACATAATAGTATCAAGAACTATCTATCAAGAAGGATCAAATACAAAAAATACACCAAAGTGGTTTGATTAGATAATTTAGAATAAGAAAAGTGTAATGAAGCCTCCTCTAGATGACCTTTCTCAGTTAACTTTATTGATTTCCAATCTTTCTCCTCTAAAAAGGAGCAAGGGAAAGATCATCTATTACCAAATATGCACAAGGAGTTAGACAAGACCATGTCATAACTTTGTTGTCAAATATATAATTGAAAAATAATAATAGCCAATGGATGTTATGGTGACTATTATTTCTCTGGAGAAGCCATTGATGGAATAGGTCAAATAAATTGCCAAGTCATCCATTAAATTGATGATTTAGAAGATGGAGAAAAACAAGGAAACCAAGAAGGAATTAAAATTAAAGTGATCTCATTGCTTATATCAAGATTTCGGTTGGTCCTATTGATTATTTAACTACAACTACCTCTTCAAAGTTCATCCAAGATACAAAAAAAAAAACTTAGTTGGTGAATTAAGGGATATTGTGGGGGCTAGCCATGAATGGAATGTTAAATTTTTTCATTAGGGCACAATGATATGGAGGAAGTGGCTACTGATTTTGACAAGTTTTTAAATGAGGATGATGTGAAAATATGAACAAAGTTCATATAAATGAATATTTGGTGTCCATTGGAAATAATTACCCTCATTGTGGGGTTGTTAAAGATGAACTTCTACACTTTAGTGAATGCCAAAATATTAAATGGAATAGAATCATATGCTTACTAAGAGTAGGATAATCCAATAAGTCCAAGAAGAATATTTCCATTAGTTGTAAAGTGAGATTCCAAACAACATATTATATTATACAAGACTCCTTCAATGATACACATAATTTTGTCGTTCAAGTTGGATGTTTTTTATAAAGGAGTAAAAATAGGTTTTGAATGGTCCCTTAAACCTTATTACAAACAAAAAAAATCAATAGAATTCTATATGACCCACAAAAAAAAAAATAGTGAAGCTACTACAATTGATAGAAACACAAGGAATAACACCTTATACAAAAAAAAGACTAACAAAAAAGAAAATTATAGCTTATTTAGAGTCTTTGTAGCCTCTACTTATTTCATATAATTTTTTTTGAGAAAATCCACAAAGTAATTTAGATCCTTCTTTTCCTCAGTCTATCTCTTTTTCTTGTTGCTTCTCAACCTATATATTAGTCTTGTTGTATTCCCATTCTCCTCAACCAAGGTCTTATGGTGCCTTGACTCTTTAATAGAATTTATGGTGCTTTAATTCTTCAATATAATTTTAGGAAATTTGAAATTACATCATCCCCTAATCTTCTATCCTTAGTTTTTTGTGTGCCTATAGTTGATACAAAAATGGTCTCTACTATTAGCTCCTCAATAATGGTAAAATATAGGCTATATCATGACTCTTCTTTTATTCCATCCCCCTAATGAAAATAATAGGTAGGTTAGTATTATACTAATTTAACCTCTCCAAGAAACGTTAACCAATGTATTCCAATGATTTGAGTTCTTCTTAATATCATTGTAGCTTATAGGAACAATTTAGTTTCTATCACCCCTCATAGTCCACCAAATATACCTAGAATAATATCCCTTCTCACCACATCATAAATAATTAAATAAAACTAGAAATGGGTAGGGAAGAAGACATTAAAAATAATCCACCAAAGACCACCAACATTGATATGAATTCTCATGGGGGAAATCATTACTAAGACCTACATTGATGATAAATAGTGGTACATAATCAATAATTATTAATATCATTACCAAGGAGGGTAGCCATCAATAGAAGGGAGGCATCATTACCAATATAACTCATTTATGTCACCATGATTTAATCCCTAGTTGACATAAAAATCAGCTACCTTATTAGCCTCGTGATAGACATGTGATAGATTCACAAGTGCTTCATACTTGCTATGATTTCTAGAGAGTCATGGATTAAACTCTTTGTAATATAGTAGGGTTTATTTTTTCTCTTTAATTAGCTTATAATATTTAAATAATCACCTTCTAAGATTAGCTATTGAACTCCATTGTGTTTTTCCATTTTAAGAGCATGGTACATGTTGTAGTTACTTTAGTAAATTTATTGGTTTGATTACCCAAATTGGTCGTGAAAGTCACCACCACATTCCATTTATTGTCTTTTAAGATTCCACTCCTTGAAGGACTAGGGTTACCCTTGGAACTCCCATAAAAATTTAGCTTCAATGAATTTGGAGGAAGCAATGTCAAATTTATATTATTCCTTTGAGTTTTACTTCCTTTAAAGGGCATAACTATATAAAATTAAAGCTTCCATCCTACAACATACAACTCCTCCTTAGAAGCCATAATTTTAGAAGAAAAAGCCACTTTTTCCTTTGCCACCACTAAATCTTTTTCCTAATGGTCAAAATTATTTTATTGAACACTCTAGAAGCATAAGTATTCTACTCATAGAAGACTATTATTACTATCCTTCCACATCCCTTAAGCCACATGAGGTAGAGAAAGTCTCCATAATAGATTTAAGGATGGGTTAGGATAAGGAGAGACCCATTTCTCAATCAAAACTTGGACATCACAATGGAGAAATGAAGCAAGGTATGCAGAAATGCTTCCTAACATTGATCAAAGAGGAGAGATGTACAGTTTTGATTCTTTTATAGTTACAATGTGAGATGCACAATAGAGAGATTATTAAAATAACATCACGTGTAAGTATAAAAAGCTCACAACATAAGATATGCATGGGGAAAACCCTTTCAAGAGAAAAACCCCACACTCTAAAACCTATACAATGTATTATCTAATCAACAATGATTACAACACACTTGCAATGCAAGTTATTCTAGGAGTATAAAAATGTCGAATTTTGGAGCTATTCTGATAACATGATGATACCTACAAATTACAACTTACATAATACACTCTAAGACATCCAATATATAGAGAATACAAGTATGAAGGTAGCTTCTAGAAGAAGCTACAAGAGATGGGCGTCCCAATCCACTTGGTACATTTTTCCACCACCTCCAAGCATGCAAATGACACTTGTACAAGATTATTTGACTCCTCATTCACACCTCTAAACTTGGGAACCCCTTTTTAACTCAAAAAGGTATGAAAAATTCTCTTACACACCTTACAACCATCATAAAATCTGTCATATATGACAACTCTTATAGTTGTAAGAGAATTTGTCATAACCAACTAATAATAAATGATTCTCTTACAACTTTTCATAGTTAGAATTGGGCACCTAGATTCCCCATACAAATATTCCTTCCAACACTTGTCTAACCTATTATAAAATCTGGCTCTTACACATCATAAGATCATCATAGGAATCTATCATAAGATTATCATAGGAATCCATTATAAGGATCCCTCTTCATCATAGAATCGTCATAAGCATCCCTCAAGGATGTTGACACATATCAAGGAATATCTTCCCAAAGTGGGGCACCTATATTTCCTTGTGGAGACCACAACATCCTTGTCATGCATTCCAACATGCTGAAAAATCACCGTGCCAATTCATATTAGATGACAAATTAATATGTGCAAGAAATTACAACATAAGCATAATTAAACTATTATTTTAAAGTTAGAAAATTGAAAAGGTTGAGACACCTTAATTCCCAACATTCTCTCACTTGTTGAACACCTTTCAAGATCCAATCTAACTAGGTAATCAATTGCTAGAGGTCAAAAGGCCCATAGACTCTAAACACCATCTAAAATGCTCCATGCTCACTAGATTTGTCAAGGAATCTACAAAACTCGTCAAAGTGTCAAATTTTTCAATCTACACCTTACCATCTTCGACCATGACATGAACAAAATGGAATTGAACATCAATATGCTTTGTTCTAGCATGGAAGGTTAGATTCTTTGGTAAGAAAATAACAGTCTAACTGTCACTACAAATAGTAATTATCCCTACATCAAGCCCAACATCTAAACACAATCTTCAAAGCCAAATGGCTTCCTTACAAGCATGAGTACCTTCCATGTACTTTGATTGTGTTGTGGAAAAAGTGACTACAACTTACTACTTACTCATCTAACTGATAGCACCACCAAACATAGTAAACACATAAGAACTGGTGGATCTTCTACTATCAAAGTCACCTACCCAATTTGAATCCAAAAATACACAAATACAAAATGAATGCAAATATTCTAGAGGATTTTCATGATAACATAAGGAATAATCAAAATTATCCCAACAAAGAAAACTATTTTATGGTAGCTTTGAAATTTTAGAAGAAGATGAAGAGCCTAGGGTTCCATAACATACTTTTCTCTATTGGAAGTTTCATCTCCATAGAATGAGCACCCTTTAGTACCCATAAAGCATGACCATCAAAAGTATATGCAACACTCCTCTTCGCTACCGGTTTCGATGGTGAGGATGAAGACTTTGAAGTTCCCTTCTTCATAAAAAAAGAACTAATACACTGAATAATACATGCATCAAGCTGAAACATAGTGCCAATCTGAACACCCTTAGCCAACACCATAACTCCTATCGTCATCTTGCATCCTCCATTTGAGAAAACTACCTGCACACCCATATTATTCAATTTACTTATAGATAACAAGTTTTGTGCCAAACTAGGGATATGCATCACACCATTGATCCCCTTCACTCTACCATTAGGGAATTGAATCAAAAATCTTTTGTGACCAACAATATTTAGATGAGAGTCATCACCCAAGTACACCTTCCCACCATCAAACTCTTCATACTTTGAAAACTAACCTCTATGTGAGGTCATGTGGAATGATGCACTAGATTCAATCGGCCACACATCTTTAGATGCATGTGTTGCCAAGGCAATGACAAATGCTTCACTATCATCTTGAGAAGACTTGTCTAAATCAGAATCATTATTTTTCTTATTCTTCTTTTTCTTCTCTTTACACTCCTTGCATAAGTGGCCAAGCTTGCTGCAATTCCAACAAAGATCCTTGAAATTTCCAAGAGACTTAGGTCTCCCATGAGATTTGGATATTCCTGTGTTTCCTTCCTTCTTATCCTTTTTCTTTCCTTTTCCCTTGGATCTACCATGAATTGCAAGAGCCTCCTTAGTTGATTCAGATGATTTTTGCTGCATCTCCTCAGATAACAGAGATGCAATCACATCATCCATATTGAAAGTGGTAGTGGTACTTCCAATGGCCATAATAAGGTGGTACCACAAATATGTTAATGAACAATAATTTCATACAACTATCCTCCTCCATATTTACACCAACAAAGGAAAATTGGGAAATAAGCATAATAAATGAATTTAGGTGATTTTCTATAGATCCTCCATCCTCCATCCTTAGAGAGTACAACTTCTTTCTCAGGAATAACTTATTTACTAGGGATTTAGCCTGATAAATTTCTTCAAGTTTCTTCCACAAATTTGTAGTCATTTTCTCCTCATGAATGTTTAATAGGAAAAATTCAACCAAATAGAGACTTATGAGACCCTTATCCTTCTGATCTATTTGATCCCATTCTTCTTGTTTCATGCCCATTGGCATGAAACTAGATACCACAAGCTAAAAATCTCTATCCACCAATAGGTCCTCCATCTTGAGTTTCCACAACTCAAAGTTGTCTCCATTGAATTTCTCTAATTCAAACCTCTTAGATGTGCTAGCCATCTCTCTTGCAACAAAGATTACAAACCCACTACACAAGCTCCCATTCAAACAAAGATTAGTACAAAAAACCCCTCTACCCAATAATTAGAATCAAAGGTGATGAAGCTCTGATACCAACTAAAAGGAATCAAGGTATGCAAAAACACTTCCTAATATTGATCTAAGAGGAGATATGTACAATTTTAATTATTTTATAGTTACAATGAGAGATGCACAATATATATATTATTAAATTTAACATCACATGAAAGTATAAGAAGCTCACAACATAAGATATATGTGGGGAAAACCCTTTCAAGAGAAAAACCACACACTTCAAAACCTACATAATATATTATCTAATTAATGGTAATTACAACATACTTACAATTCAAGTTCTTCCAGGAGTATACAAATGTTGAATTTTGGAGCTATTCGGACAATATGACAATACCTACAAATTAAAACTTACATAACCCACTCCGAGACATCCAATTGAGAATACAATTATGAAGGTGGTTCCTAGAGGAAGCTACAAGAGATGCGTCAAAATCCACTTGGCACATTTTTCCACCACCTTCAAGCATGAAAATGACACTTGTACAAGTTTATTTGACTCCTCATTCATACCTCCAAACTTGGGCACCCCATTTTTACTTAAGATGTGTATGAAAAATGCTCTTACACACCTTACAACCGTCATAAAATCTATCATATATGACAACTCTTATAGTTGTAAGAGAATCCATCATAACCAACTAATAATAAATGATTCTCTTACAACTTGTCATAGTCAAACTTGGGCACCTATATTCCCCATGCAAATATTCCTTCTACCACTTGTCCAACCTATCATACAATCTATCTCTTACACGTCATAAGATCGTCATATGAATCCATCATAAGATCGTCATAGGAATCCATCATAAAATCGTTACAAGGATCCCTCAAAGATTCCAACACATGTCAAGGAATTCCTTCCCAAAGTGAGATGCCTAAATTTCCTTGTGGGGGCCACAACATCCTTGTTACCTTCCATGTCACCTTCCAGCATGTTGACAACTCATCATGCCAAGTCATATTAGATGAAAAATTAATATGTGCAAGAAATTACAACATAAGCATAATTAAATTACTATTTTAATGCTAGGAAATTGAAAATTTGAGACACCTTAGTTCCCAACAAAGGGAATGCCTAAACCACCTTGAAAATATAGAACAAAAATCCCCAAATATCATAAGAAAAGGGAAGAATACATGAAAAAATAATTGATTGATTCCCCTATAGCCTCACATAAGGCACATCTATTGGGAAGAGAAAATCATCTATCAAAAAAATTGTTAATCTTAAGGATATTATTTTAGGTACATATAACTAACATAACTAACAAAAGATCTTAAACATACAAATTATATGAGGTTTTCACAACTTTGACCAAAGGGGGGAAGGATATTAGTTAACAAGCAAAGAAAAACTAAAGGCCACACTGAAAGAGCCAAAAGGGGTAACAACCCACATCAACTCATTCTTCTTGTCACCTTGAGGAATGTGAAATTTTTGCAACAAGGTGATGAGATCCATTCATGTTCCATATTTTAGCCTATTTCCTATACCATTTAACTCATTTTCATATTCCATTTCCATAACTTATCCTACCATTTTACCACCTTTATGTTGCATATGATTAAATACATATAAGTGGTATTTAATATCGTTTTGGGATAAACATATGAAAATTAATTATTGATTGTCTTTATTAATAAGCATTGTTATTTTAGCTCTAGAAAATATATCATGTAACATGCTAATTGAAGGAGGAAGAATGCATATTTCCTATCACCTTCTTCACAAGAACCTCCATGTCGCCTTCTTTACAGAAGTATGAGTTGTGCCTACCATTGTAGTTTCTCCTTCTATGTGGCTGACTCCAGCTTCCATGATGACCAGAGTTCACTCTTTGATGTTCACTATACACCAATTTATCCAATGGTAGAATTCCTTCGTCTCTTTCTCTATGGCACATTCATCCTATTCATAACACATATTCACACATGCTTCTCAGGTGCTTTTTGGTGTCACATCTGCTGAGGCAATCTTTTCACTAGACTTTGTGCATGCATTCTTTAGCCACGTGAATTAATTTAACACTAGGCTCTTTGCACGTTCAATCATCATCACTTTTGTTCATGTAACCTAATATTTTATATTTGTATGACCACTTCGTCCCTGTAGAGCTCCCATTCCATGTTGCCACCTCAGTCTATGACTCCTCACAGTGGTGGAGATGTGTTGATTGGTATATGGAACTAAATAAGGAGTAGAATCTATGATAACAAATGCGCTTGATAGCTATGTGGAGGAGAAAATTGAAAAATCTTCTTGTTTCCTATTTTCATCTTTTGTTATACCAAGAATATTTTTAATTTTTGGCCAATGGCCAAGGTTTTACATGAACCATTACATTACAGTTTGTTAGCCACAGGCCAAAAAAACTATTTTATATTGCTTTAGATATTAGTTGTTATAGACTCTACCTATATATATGTTCAGTAATATCAGTTATGAACAAGGATATAATATATGAACTTTGTGTTATCTTTGATAATTTGGGTAGCACTTTGCATGATCAATCGAACATAACCAACATTTTTATTTCATCAACCAATGGTCTAAGGAGGTAGGGTCCATTTCTTGGGATGTCTGATGATTTCCAAGCTTTTATTATTACAGTAATGTGTGTTTGATTTTCGTTGCATAGTGTTTAATTTTAAATTAGTGATTAAGTGTGATTGTTGATGCATTATTTGAGCATCATTTATTAGTGAGTGAGATTGTTAAATCATTTATTGATATTCTATCAAGTTATGATTCATTGATTAAAATAATTTAAACTGTGATCTTCTACTTTGAAATTAACATAAGGTATTGTCACTATTACTGTTGCAAATTGTTATTGTCCCTGTAGTAGTTCCTGTCATAAAGGTAGAATAGGAAAATTAAATCAAATTTTTACTTAGGAAGTTCTTGTGTGTTTTAGGTACATTTCGTTCTTGATTGGATCACTACCTACAACCCTTGTGCATATAGCCATGACATCTTTTGTAATTTTATGCCCTTGGATTGACACTTAGACCAAACTACATTTTGTTATTAAATATTAAATATATTTCACTCTTTACCCCAATTTTGGCCTATCACAAGGATTCTAATTTGAAGATAGCATCAACATAGGGAACTTTCACTCCATTCATCACCTCTAAATAGTCCACAACTTTAGCCCCAAATGAAGTCTTGCAAACATTAACAATAGGAGAAACCCATTCCACTTCCTTTAAAGGATAATTGAATAGCCAAAAATCCTCCCAAAGTTTATATTTCTACCATCTCTGAGTTTCCATTGAGCTCCTTTGTTGGTAATAAATATGTTGGTAGTCATGATTTTCCATATTGTAGATCATTATAGAAGATCAATGTTGGATAAGATGTCCCCATTCCTTCCTCCTAGGTATTTCTTATAAGAAATAGTTTTTCATTCCTTTTCTTCATTAAGAACTCTCCAAGATATCTTAGAACTTAGAGATAAATTAAAATGTTTGATTAGCCTT
Source organism: Sequoia sempervirens (assembly GCA_007258455.2). Taxonomy (NCBI): domain Eukaryota; kingdom Viridiplantae; phylum Streptophyta; class Pinopsida; order Cupressales; family Cupressaceae; genus Sequoia; species Sequoia sempervirens. The sequence goes on from VDFB02332347.1 coordinate 46,502, forward strand.
AATCCTAGTCCCCCTTCCCTCATAGTTTACAAACATATCCCCAAGCCACTAGAAGGGAATTCATTTTTTTCTTTTGCATCTATTTTTAGACTACAAGAATCAAAATCGGGTAGCCACCCCCTAGAAATTGTAGTGCACTTGGTAAATTTTTTCTACGTGAATGGTGGCATTGGTGCAACATGCCCTTCGATACCATGGGGGTGGTGGGGAGACTAGACCTTGTGACCTCTTGCCTACAACAGGATGCTTTAGCTAATCAAGCTAGGCCCACCACCCCAATTTTTTTCTTTTGCATCTAACCAAAGAAATATTTTCTAAATTATTCCAAACCTTATTAGAAATTTTTATTGGCATACAAATCAAACTTATGTTGTAGATAGGGATATTTTAGAGGGTATCCTTTATAAATTGAATTTTATTAGCTTGGCTAGAAAGAGAGATTTTATACCCTATGAGTTTACATTGAAATATGTCCAACAATCCATTCCAAAAAGAATTTGGGATATGGCACTTAAAAATTAGCACCCCAATATAATATGAGGAGAGAGATCCCACTTGAAAAACAAGAATGTTGGTAATTCTCAATTGCTGAGTAGGTGGCATGTTCAAAAATAAAATGATACTTTTCAAAAGGATGATCTTTTGACCTAAGGCATTTTCATAGCAATGGAAGATTCATTTTATTTCATTGGAATAAAAAATTGATACTCTTCCTACCATCAAGGTTTCATTTGCAAATTGTTGATGGGAGATAGGTGTATTTGTTGTAGAAGGCTTTAATCCTATTAGCATACCCTCCTAAATCACTTTTTGAAGGCTTCTTCCCAAAGCTTTTACAAAGATGATAAATAAGAAGGGGGATGTAGGATCCTCTTGATGAATCCTGTTGGATTCCTTAGAGAATCCCCATGGGATACCATTGATAATAACTAATTTTTTGGGGTTGATACACATTTAATTATACTATTTAAGAATCTTCTCCCAAAGCCAAATATTTCCAACACTTTGATGAGGAACTCCCATTAGACTTTGTCATAAGAATTCATTAGATCTAGTTTCAAATAAAATATTTCTTTCTTATTGTTTTCTATGGAGTGGAAAAAATAATGGATCATAATAATGGAATCAAGGATTTTCCTAACTTGGATTAAATCACTTTATTAAGGAGAGATGAGATTAGGGAGAAATTGTTGCAATCTTAAAGAGATGATTTTCGAAAATATCTTATATACCAAAATACATAATTTTATCAGCCTAAACTTGCACTGCTTCAATAGTTTCTCATTCTTGAAGATATCCCTTGTTGCAACCACCTTATAATCAGTAATGATGAACCAATACATTTAAAAAAGAAGTGAGGGAACCATATGGGTATAGGACTTTTCTTATTTTAAAAGAGAAGACTGTGAACTTTACTTATTCCTTTGTTATAGGAGTCATCAATTTTTTATTATCCTCATCATTAACCAAAGAAAGAATAAGCTTTAAATTTTTATTTTAAATTTAATAGGATCTAATGTGTTATGTTGTGTGAGGAGGTTGTAGAAAAAATATTTTGCTTTGTCCCTTAAATCTTCATCATTAATTTGGTTACCATCCACCCATATTTTATTAATTCTATTTGATGATTGGTATTTATAAGTGGTCAACTGATCTTTTTGTGTTCCTATCTTCTATCTTTAGCTAAATTTCTCTAGAACTTTGTCTCTAAAAATATTCCTTTGGCAATCAATGGATGGAGCTCACATAAAAGAAGTTTTTATTTCATATACATCTCTTAGTGTACCAATATTCTATATTTACTTTTGTAACAAGTCCAACTGAGACACAACTTCAAATTTCTTCTCAAAGATATTTTATTAAAGAGGCCTTATTCTAGTCATCTAATATTGACTTTTACATTGTTTAATTTTTTTAAAATCTAAAATATTGTTAATCCCTCCACCTTAATGTTCCACAATTTAGATATCATTTTAGATAGTTGGGAACTGTTGATTCTACATTTTTTAAACCATAAAGGGAAGCCTTCTATTTTCTAATTTTGTCCATGTAAACAACTATCAGGGAATGGTCTAATCAAATTCTAGTCAAGAAAGATAAGTGAAAAAAATTAAGAATTTAATCAATCAAGGGAGATAAAGGACCTATCTATTCTTTATTAGATTAAAAAGCACTAGCTCTTTGGTTGGACCAAGTAAAAAATACTCCTTTTAACTCTAATTCTAATAAGAAATTCTAGTTAATAAAGTCTACAAGATCTTCCCAAATTTCAAAATAAATTTGAGATTCACCTTTATTTTCATAGGATATTAGAGGAGAATTAAAATCCTCGATGACCATTCATCTTATATTTATATGGAGGTGCCAAAATCCCATAAGATTTAACTATAGATTTCTTCTAGGATTATTTATATTAGGCATACAAATACTATAAATAATCTAAGAAGATTTATCTTTTTTATGATGAAATAAGACAACACATTTAGAATTCACACTTAGAAGAGAGTCATCCACAACAAATGGGTCCCATAACATCAATATCCCTCTGAAGATGCCTTAGAAACATTCATTTCTTCATAGCCACTCTCCTTAAAAAATATATTCTTAATTTTTACCACATGGTCTATAGGCATCTTAGTTTCTTACACAAGAAGAATGTCATGCTTGTTCTATCTTGCTATATTCATTAAGAGGTCTTGTTTATGAGGACTATTTATCCCTTTGAGATTCTATGAAATAATTTCCATTTATTATATCCTAGTGTACCCTTAACACATAGTGCCTAAAGGGTACTTTAACTTCCATCCATCAACTCCTTTATTTCCCTCTTGCTTAGATTCTTTTCATTTTTTCTTTCATTTACCTTCTAATTTGAACCACAATCCACCATATTTTTTTACTTCGACAAAGCCATTACCAATGGGCTTCTCACCCCTAGTTTCCTTATCTTGGGCATATTTACCATCTCTTTCCATACTTCTTTCAAAGGAATCTCCACTATTGTTGGTTCTTGATAACACTCCTTCATATCTAAGAGGCTAACTGATTTCCCATAATAACTTCCTCTTGAGAAGAACAAAATTCTATTTGTCGTAGTGTCTCCAAGAATATGATCATGAAATCATGGATCATGGATTCTTCTAGAAAATTTGAGGGGGTTATGATCCTCTCACTATCATCGTATAGAGCTTATTTTGGGTTTGGTTGTTTCTTTAGATTCTTTCAGTATTGACCTCTCTTAGAGTCCCCTTGCTAAAGGGGATAAAGAATCTTTTGTAACCTACCCTTTTAGTAGGTCCGTAATAGAAGGATAGTCTTTAGCCTAGTGCCCAACCTTTTTACAAGATAGGCAAGAAAATGACAATTTTTTAAACATGTGTTTCCTCCATAATTGATCTGAATTCAACACAAAATTTAAATTACAATACAAGGTTAGCAAAAAACTACAGGTATTGTAAAGAACTGGACAATAACATAACTCATAAAAGAGTTGTTTGCATCCAAAAAGTCTCATTATCTTATCCAAACATGAGTTTTATCAATTATCTAGAATCCCAATAGTCTCCAAACTCCAAAAAAATTGAAATGAATAGTTTTCATGAATAAAACAAATAATAAAACTATATTTTTTCAAAAAGCCATGAAATTAGATACCCCAACTTGGCAAGGTCATAACTTTCTACTTGGTGCTCGAAATTCAAAATTGTTTACACCGTTGGAAAGGTATCCAAGAGATCTAATTTTAGTTGTTATTCAATTTGAGGGATTGACAACAATTTCGATCCCAAATTCTGCTCTGAAGACCTCCAAAATTATGATTTACTAGAACTAGAAAATACCAAAAAAGATGAAAAAATTGGATTTTCAATTTTTCTCAGTTTCGTCACCTTCAAACTGCTTTAGAACATCCTTGGATTTCTATGAATCAATAATCTAAATTCAAAATAAATCTAAATATAAGAAGGAATATTACTTCTAACATCAATTCTCAAACATGATCTTGCATAAACAAGGCACTTTATAAAATTTTTATTAGGTCAATAGCCAACAAAATATCAAACACATTTGCAATCCCAGTAATAACCTCTTCCTCCCAATATTCCATTAGAAGGCTTGACATCCCAAGCTAGAATGGGGCCATAATAAATTAGTCTTTAGAAGGGTCAAATTGTAGGTACCATTTTTTAGAACCATATTGGCTTTACTTAGAAAAAATGCCCCCCCTAATAGAACATTACATAAATCTTCTTCACAAGGAAAAGAGAAAGAAAAAAACTCCTAGCCATTGCAGCTACATCAAGCCAACCTTTTGTATGACAATGCTTCTAAGTCCAAGATCTAATCATTTTATTGTTTGGTCTTGGATCGAGAAATTTCCCAATCAATGAGGTTTCTGTTTTGGAAGAACCTCTATCCATAATAACATCAAAAACCTAGATGTAGAATTCCCTTGCACTAGCTCTATTAATAAGTGATAATAGAGGATATGAGGTAGATCCCTTCCCATTGCATGAATTTCCTTCAGACTTGAATAGAGAGACCCAATTATTTTTAAGGCCTCTTGTTCACTCGCCTGATGTTTTTCCAAACAAAAGTGGCTAGCATGGCTCACTAGTGACTAGACCTATGAGGACAAGGTAGGCCAAATTTAGAGCCCTCAAGATTTCCCTTGGCCACCTTAGAGGTTAGCAACTCAATGACCACTTTGGGGGCACTCAGTCCACCTCAAAAAACAAAACTCTCCATCTCCTAATGATTTTCTCCTGAGTAGTTATCTATAACAAGATTTAGATCCATCCCTTCTTAAATCAAAAACTTAAAAGTTTCTCTTTCTCTTTTCACCACTTGCTTGCTCCATTGAATCATCCTATTAAAATATAATAATAATTAGGTCAAACTGGATGTTGCTTATATAATGATCACCATGTATTTAACCCCACATCAAATTTGAAAGAATGGTTTAATAATGTGGTTAGGGGAGAGTCTTCCAAAGGGGGAAATTTTGATCATCTTCTATTAGTAGGCTCATTAATATATGGACTACATGCAAATAATTTGAAAATAAATTAGTTGGATACAAGCAAGTTCACAAGGAGTTGGTATATTTTTCATTGAGGTTGATTCTAAGATGTGTATTTAGACAAGCTAGAACTAAATGTTGTAAATATCATAGTGGATAAATTTGTCTCATAATTGTAAGGAAAAATATAAAATAATACTAAATGATAGCTAAGAGTGCATACAATTCATGCAACACTCATTTTCAAGTCAAATCTTGATTAACATGTAATGAAAAATAGAATACAAAATGCAAGTCAAAACAACCCTTCACAGTTATTTGTATTTTGTATTTATATGATTTTTTTGAGGGAATGACTTCTCACCTTCCCCATTCCAAATAAGATATAATTATATAATTGTAACTCATTTGAAAGGGTTGAAAACCCTTGAAAACCACTTTTGAATATAATTAGACCAAATTATACTCTAATTTTGGGTTTTCATTTTTATGGTGTTTCCCCAATCTTTAAGCTTGTTTTCTTATTGTTTTATACATGAAATTCATTAATGTTTGATGAATTTGACATGTGTTTCATATCATTGATGTCTTGTTTATGGTGAGACATTTTACTCGGTCAACCTAAACACATTTGTGTTATGCAAAATTTTAACATTAATCATGCATATTGGGTTACATTCCTTCAATGATTGCACTTTCTTAGAGTTTGGTTATGGGAAATGGGTCTAGAAAGTAATAATTTTCATCAGATACTTCCATTCATCAAATGATGTATGGAATGTTTAGAGACGAGATTAATTTTCTTTTCCCTTTTCTTACCCCCTTTCTTTTTTGTTCTTTTTGTATCAAAGTTAAAGGGTTTTGATGATGAATTTATAATTACATAAGGAAAATCTTGTAAGTGAAAATTTGACTTATCTATCATATAAAATATATTTTAACATATATTTTTGCTATGATAAAAAATAGAATTGATAGTCTTTAAAATTAGGCAAAAAATGTGAATGTTGTTTTTTATTCCAAGTTGCATTATTTTTATTTTGGAAACAACTAACTTGTCACATGGTTCTAAATCATTTATTTTATTCAAAATCAAGGTTAGAAATAACTCGTCAAAAGCATGATAATCTAAAATAAATTTCATGAATAGAATTTAAATTGAATTAGAGAATTTACATTAGTTGTTTGTGATTAATTTCAATTTGTTAAACTTGTGATTTTATGAATGAATCTTGGTATTCCAACATAGCCTTTTAAATAAACTAGCTAAAGCTCTCTCAAATTGGAATATTTTGATAAACCTCACAACTTTTAATTAACGAAGACTCTTGAGACTAGCTACCTTCTAAGTAGTGGAACCTTTGTCGTTCCATCCCGTTGGTGTGTAAAAACCTACATTGACTCTTTCTTAACCTCCTTTAAAGTGAATAATTTTGATTTTGCATTAACTATGTGAGGAACTTCTTTGGGTGACTCTTATTCATATAATTCCTTTGTATATTTTAGCCATTTGTCAATTATAATGTCATTCTCTATTTATTTTTTACTTGTTGCAGTTCCCTCCAAAATAATTTTTTATTATTCTTCTCTAAATATATATTAACTTATGTCTTTCCTTGTGCTCACAAACCCGTCTTTTTTGCTTTCACCATTTGTTCGTACAACATTTTTTCCTCCTCTTTGCTATGTTCTTTCCAAGCTATCCTTACAACCTTGTAATCTTTATCATGCCAACCATTTTCTTGAAAACTATACATCTTATTCTTCCTCATTTTTGTCCTTTTTAATATTTGTAGTGCATCTTGAATTGTATTTATTAACTTACAAATTTTTAGACTTTTCATTTTTATTCCTTTTTCCTCCTTATGAGTTCTTTTCTTAGATCTTTCTTGAAGATTGATGAGTTCTCTTGGGTTCTCATAATGCTTCCCTTTATTTAGGATTGTTGTTTAGGCTACACTGTTATACTTTTTTAGTTGATTTCCTGCTTGGCTATGGTTTGATTTTGATTGTATTGGAGAATCTTCAATCACTATTTCTCTTATGTTCTCTACCAAATTTTGTAAGTGGTATAATCAACAACACTTGCCCCATTGTATTTTTTGCATACTTTTTTGTAAATTTCTTTTGCATATTCAGTTGACTACAAATAATCAGACAATACATGTCACATAGAGTTAGTAATTCATCACCAAAATGGTTACTGACCCCTTTATCTTCTAAACATCTTGTCCATTGTTGTTATTCTTTTGTTGTTGGCCATAAAGGACTGTTAACTTCCTTGCTATATAGCATTCTAGTTTGCTTGTTTTCTATAAATAGAGAGGGGAACAATTGTACAACTTAACAACAAAATGACCATGTGCTTGCATATTTTATCTTCCCTTTTTTATTTCTCATTTTAAATTTTTAGTTTACAAAAAGTAAAATATTTGTATTATTTCAAAAATAAAATTGACCCCAAATAAATCCCCTAAAAGGTTTGAGTAATGATTATTACAAAATATTTAACCAAGGAAGTTGTTCCATGGAAGGGGCTTGCATTCCTAATTTTACTTTGTAGTTAGATCCATAGAATTATAAGTAACCATACCATTAAAATGACTCTTTTCCTTTAAAATAAGAGTCCCACATTTATTGCTACAAATTTTTAGGTGGTACTAGAGAAGGGGAATAAAAGGTTTCTTCCACCAATATAGGGACCTTTATGTTAATGTGGTAGTTTGTATGTCATTAAAAAACTATGCAAAGGGGTGTAACTATAATGACAAGGGATGAATCGTAATGACATGTGTGTGTTAACAAAATTCCTAAACTTAAATTTGACATCCTTTTATATGTCAAACTATTAATGTTTAATAAACATAATATTGACATAATTATCTTAAGTACATCTATCCAAAATGTGACAAGAAATATCAAATTTGAGGTGCCTATATTAAATTTGTTAATAAGATAAGCCGACATTAAATTTGTTATATAAAAAAGGTGGACACCTCAAAATTGATATCTAGCATCTAAATCTATATTAGAACACAAATATTATCATATATTGTAAATAAAAATACTTTGTTTATATTAATCTTAACTAATTAAATGAATGCACACAAATATATAACTTTCAATCTAAACTAACTTGATAATAATTGTAAATGAAGGAAAATGCTTTTCTTATATTAATCTAAACTAATTAAAGGAATGCACACAATTATACAATTTTTGAAAGAATGCACACAATTATATAACTTTCAACCTAGACTAATTCATAACTTTTGGAAATGATGAAGTAATATATGATAATATGTATATTCTAGCATAGATCTAGTTGGAAGAGATACTAGTCTTGAGGCACTAATCTATTCTATATAACAAAATTAACATAGGTGTCTTGAGATTGATATACATGCTAGAGTTTCTATTATTATTTAGTTCTATAATTTCTTATCTAAACATCTTCTAAAAATCCTGAAATCCCTTACTTTAAAATAGATTCCTAATTTTTCTCAATGATGTCCATTTTAGAAACGTCCTTCCATAGAACCATACCCTAAAGGATTGCTTGTGACATGGTGTAAGATAAGAAGTATTTTTATGGAGTAGACGGTTCCATGAGAAAGAAAAAACTATGCTATAAATAATTGATAATCTTGTGAAAAAAGAAATTCCTACTTTTTAGATTTAATGAATATTTTGAAAGTGAGATTAGAAGTTTCTCCCACCTATTTCCTAAAATTTTACTGTCACATCTCATTCATCTATACATTTTTAAATTCATATATACATTTTTAAATTCATATCAATTATTTTTTAAATTTAATTATATACTTATAAATTTAATAGTATTCGTTGATTAAAAAAAAAATGAGACAATCAAGTTCATAAAATTTAAAACCTCACCATTATTACAAAATCCACAAGATGTTTAAAAACATAATACTTATAATAAGACCACATCCTAAATGTAATAATGCAATGGAGCGTAGCAAGCGTTAAAGAGAGCAGCAAATGGGGAACCACCGGAAATGATCAATATATCCGTCAATCACAAATGTGGCTCGGGTGAAACGCTCTATCTGGTGAGAGGGAGAGGAGCAAAGAATGGGTGGCGGAGTTACCTCGTCATGCAATTTCTTGTTAAGGCCAAATCCAATTTGTTGTACGGGGAAGCAAATACTCTGCTTCACTCGGCTTCACTTTCACCAAGAAAATGGGCACCACAGCGCCAAATTGCGTAGCAGCAGAAGTGCAAGAGTGGTGAGGTGTGCAGCTCTCCCTCTCCCTGAAGCGCTTCTTTTTGATTGTGATGGCGTGCTGGTGGACACAGAGCGCGACGGTCACAGAGTCTCCTTCAATGAAGCCTTCCAAGAGGTTTGAGATCTTTTACATTTCATCATTCGTCTATTTCATATTTCAGCGCCTCCCTTCCACTAGTCTGCCTAAGCTCAATCTCGAATTGCGCAGAAAGGCTTGAATGTTAGCTGGGACGTGGAGCTTTATGGAGAATTGCTCAAGATTGGCGGTGGAAAGGAGCGGTAACAGTACTCCCAATTGCTATTTTATTCCACTTTTCTCCTAATAGCTCAAATTTGTCTTCCACTTCTCCTCAAAAAGCTCAAATTTATCATCCACTAGAATTTGCAAAACGTTCTGTAAAATGCACATTTTATGCAATTCTATGTGCAATGAGTATCTATGCATCCGTATAATCAGCTAAATTCCATTTTTTTGGGTGTTTCCCCAAGTGAGACTAAATTACTGCAATGCTTGATTAATCATACAGTATAACGAAATGATTTTATTAAAATCCACGAGTGTATGGGACCAAAGAGCCAACGTTTCTTTCTAAAGCAATCTTAAATTATGCAAAGAGTGGATCGAATTCTGGACCTTGTGTTATTAATTTTGATTGGAATTTTCCTCTTCCTTCTCCTGTCTCTCCTCCATTTTGTACCCATACAAATTTTTCATATAGAATCATAGTTCAGTCGAATGTTATCATTCTCTTCCTGGTGAGTCATTGCCAAATTCTTACTTTCCATGTTCACGGATGTTTTACTTTCAAGCTCTAATCAGTGTTTTGCATAGCCAATGACAGATGCTTTCGAATGTATCAAATGAGATGAAAAACAGAACTTGGACGTGAAAGAAGGTGTAAAAATAGTCAAGGCATGAAAATGGACACAATGCGTTGGTACACTCCAATACATTTCATGTCAAAAAATAGTGTCTAAGTGAAAAATGGGACATCTAGACCGATTGATTGTCCTCAATGGATAATTCAAAAGTGTGAAGTACAATCAAGTCTAATGATTATCTTTTAAGTTCGTTTCGCATTTCATTCACATGGACATATGATCAAATCTATAACTCATAATTTGACTTAGACAATCCACTTCCACAACACACATTAAAAACATTAGTAATACTCTAATGGCTCATATCAAAACAACCAAGACTTGCAACATGCTACAACACATCAATGCAAGCACTCAAAAAATACATAAACGCAAAGCACATAATACAAGACCTATACAAGACAAGATAATGACAAACATGCAATAAAATACCAAATTACAACACGTCAATGGTATCCCAACCATGCTAAGATCCATCCCCCAACTATGTAGTGTACCCACGTAACAACTAGCTCACATACAAAAGAAGACCAACTATACCAACCATAGAGAATGCTCCTTAAACAAGTAGAATAGTATGCATACTAACAAATTAAGCCACAACTTCATGATAGAGAATCTCCTAGCTCTAGTGTGTGGAAGGCAAGGAATAATGCACCAATGTTGTGTGGACCTTTTTCCATGAGAACATAGAGCCGTTGTGGTGTGGTGAATATAGCAAGAAGAGCAAACTCAAATTCTTAGGTCAATCTATCTTAAGGGCATAATGACCTCCTAGGTGT